>CM072512.1:84490326-84585326 GCA_036898135.1 Oncomelania hupensis | reverse complement strand
GACACAATGGCTCCTAAATATTTGAAGCTGTGCACTGTGTTGAGGGGTTGGCCTTGTACTTTGATGTCCGTGTTGATGCCATTGGTGTTGTTGGTCATCATTTTGGTCTTCTCTGCACTTATTTCCATTCCATAAGCTCTGGAGGTGGTGTCAAGCCTCTGTACAAGCTGTTCAAGTTCTTGTTCCTCTCCAGCCAATCCATCAATATCATCCGCAAAACGAAGATTGGAGATTGCTCTGCCCCCTATGCTGACTGTGCCTTCGTGATCTGCAAGAGCATCTGACATGATGCGCTCTAGGAAGATGTTGAAGAGTGTTGGAGAGAGTAGGCATCCTTGACGCACACCGATTGTTGTTCTGAACCAGTTCCCGATGACGCTGTTATGGAGGACTGCACTGGTAGCCTTGTCATACAGGCTTTTGATGACTTCTATAATTTTCGGGCTGATGTTGTACACTTTCATGGTTGCCCATAGAGCTGCATGCCAGACTCGGTCAAATGCCTTCTTGAAGTCTATGAACACATGATATAGATGTTGTTGGTGCTGTAGGTATTTCTCACAGATTATTCTGAGGTTGAAAATCTGTTCAGTGGTACTTCGCCCTGCCATGAATCCTGCTTGTTCTTCAGCTATGATTTGTTCAGCTTGTGGTTTCAACCTGTTGAGTATTATTTTCAGGAGGACCTTGCTGGGATGGCTGATGAGGCTGATGGTGCGGTAATTTTCACACTCCTGAAGGTTACCTTTTTTGGGAAGAGTGATGACAAGCGACTGGGTCCATGGTGTAGGCCATTCCCCACTCTGCCAGATCTTGTTACAGATAATGGTGAGAGCATCAGTCATCGCTTCTCCTCCTGCTTGTAGCAGTTCCGCTGGTATGTTGTCCACTCCCGCTGACTTCCCTTTCTTCAGCGATTGCACTGCTGCCTCAACTTCTTCCCGGAGAATTGGGAGGATTTCTTCTTCTCTGCTCTCGGGACATGCTAGAACTGATGGGTCTCCATTTGGTGTATGGTTGTAAAGGTCAGAGCAGTACTCTGTCCATCTGTCCAAGACTTCTTATTCTTCTGTAAGGCAAATGCCAGACTTGCTTTGGATAGTGGAGACTTTGGGCTGTTTAACACTTGTCAGCCGCTTCACAGTCTGGTAGGCCTTCTTGCTGTTGTTCTTGTTCAGATTGTTCTCTATTTCCTGGCATTGATCTTCTATCCAGTTCTCCTTTGCTGTGCGCATGCCTTTTCGGATGTCATTGTTGATTTTTCGGTAGACATCAGCTCCCTGTGAGGTGTTCTTTTTCTTTTTTAACTCTCTTCGTTTATCACACAGATCCAAAAGTTCAGGTGTGATCCACGGCTTCTTCTTTGGTCGGTGCTTGCCAAGGATCTCAGTGGCGGCATCTGTTACAGCTGAGTTGAAGGTATTGGTCATGGTGTTGACATCTACTTTGCCTGCCCCCAAAATAAGCAGTGGTGCAAATTTCCCTCCAATTGTGGCCTGAAATATTTTTGCCACCTCCGGGTCTTGCAGTTTGTCCAGGTCGAACTTCAGCCTAGTGCACTTTGCTGTATTTACTCTCTTCAGATGGAGCCGGAAAGACATCATCACGAGATCGTGGTCACTTCCAATGTCTGCTCCTGGAAAAGTGCGTGTCCTGCCAATGTTGATGCTTGATCTGAAGCGTTTCTTGACCATGATGTAGTCGATCTGGTTGTGATGTTCCCCGCCGGGACTGTGCCATGTCCATCGTCTGGATTTTTTGTGGAGACCAAGCGTGTTTGCCAGTACCAGATTGTTGTATCTGGCAAACTCCAATAGCCTCAGACCCCTGTCATTTGTCTCGTTGTTGCAGTGGGGTCCGCATGTGTCTCCCCAGTTGTGGTGCGCATCTTGGCCAACCTTGGCATTCCAGTTGCCTTGCACTATGACTATGTCCTTCTTCGGCACTTGGTCAAGGACCGCCTGTATATTTTCATAAAAATCCTCCACTTCGCTGTCTTCATAGTCTGATGTTGGGGCATAGGCCTGGATGATGGTAATGTTGAAAGGGGTTGCTCTCAGACGGATGGTAATGAGTCTACTGGAGACTGGGCGGCAACCCATGACAGTGGCTAGAATGTTCTTGTGGACCAAGAATCCAACGCCGTGTTCGTGCCTGTCATCTCTACCGCTGAAATAGAGCTTGTGGCCTTTGTCAGTCGTTGTTTCACCTAGGCCTTTCCAGCGCAGTTCGCTGATACCTAGAACGTTCCATCGATAGTGGTCCAGCTCGTGGGCCAGTTCTTCTAATTTTCCTTCCGCAGTTAGGGTCCTGACATTCCAGGTTCCTATGATGATGTTGTTTCTCGTGCGGATCTTGCTAATTTGTCCATCAGTACATACTTTTCACCTCCGTCCTGGTGGCCAACGGAAGGCGCGGTCCTTGTTCCGGGCGACGACCGATCCGGCATGGAATTAGTGGATAGCCTCATCATGTGTTGTGTCTTGGGCAAAAAAGACCTGGCAGGGCCCAATCCTCTCCAGGCTGTTGGCCACAGCCGAAATCCACGAATACAGTGTGGCTCGCCTTGGCCCTGAGCACGTGGTCGTTGAACCTGTAGTAACGTGAGGTTCCTCCGCCCTGGCCGGTGACTTCTGTGTAGAAGACTTTCGCCCAGTGATGCCGTGCTAACATCACCCCTGTTAGTCGCCTCTTACGACACGCCGGGAAACGTTGGGTCTATTCTATTTGCCCGAACCCACAGAGCCATTTAATTAAGAACATACTAAATATTAAAACAAAATAATGATGATTATGATTTATTTTCATCTAATACTGCCAGGGCTTTACAGTATTTAGAATGGTTATTTAGGCAGTGGCGCAAAAACAAAATAATAATAATAATAATAATAATAATAATAATAATAATAATAATAATAATAATAATAATAATAATAATATTTTAAAAAATAATAAAATTGGATGCTATTGTTCCTAAATTAGACTCATAGTGATTCGATCTGTAACCAACATACACGCTTTCATGTTACATACACAACAAACACATATTCAAAATTCAAACATGTGGTGTAAAAGAATTATCAAAATGTTTTTTTTTTTTAGATTTTAATGCTTTATTGTCCCTTTTTATCGGGAAATTCTGGGCCGCCTCCCCTGTGGAAGGTGTAGTCGCAGCCTGTGGCGCGCCCAAACCCAACCTACCTAACATTAGTTATGATTTTTGAAATTTAGAAATTCTTTAACTTTTTGAAATTTTTTTTGAAATTTTGCTGGAAGAGCAAACCGGAGTACCCGGAGAAAACCCCCGAGACGTTGCCCGAGTCGAAAGTAAATAATATTCGGAGAAACATAACGCCCCGATGCAGGATCGAACCCACACCTGTCAGGCGCCATTGGTTTCTGGCCTGTGGACAAGGCAAGTTAGTCCCGCCTTAGCCCACTTGGCCACAACGCTCGCTTGCTGAAAATGGTTGTTTTTTTGTGCATTGTGTGGCCGCTTTGATGTACAAATTCTGTTATCTCTCAATTATCTAGAACTTGTATTAATTGGTGCGCATATTTAAAAGTACAACACCAGAAATGCAAAGTCTGTATCAAAATGTTCATGAACCACAGAGACATCTTTTTTTTTTTTTTGGTTTTCCCTGCTTTGCGTTCAACAAGATGTTGCTATAATAAGGATGAGAACGACGACGACGACGACGAAGAAGAAGAAGAAGAAGAAGAAGAAGAAGAAGAAGAAGAAGAAGAACAACAACAACAACAACAACAACAACAACAACAACAACAACAACGCGTACCTTACAAGAGTCCCGCCCGCCAAAAGAATATCCAGCACAGAAAGCATCGTCAGGGATCGTCTCATTGTACCACGTGCTGCACAAATCCCTGTCAATCACTGGTAGTCCCACCTCTTTCAGCACCGACTTGTCTCCTGTCCCTTGGTGTGATACAAAAAACAATGATTGCAGTGCACTGTTCTATGAAATAGTTATACTATTTTTAACAGAAGAGTTTCTGGTTTAGCTTCTTTAGTTTTCTTAGGCCTCATATTGTAAACAAGAATTACGTAAATACAATAATTTGTTAAAACCGATCAAATCAGGAATGACACATGTAATACAGTTTGTCATAAACATATTGTTGTTGTTGTTTGTTGTTGTTGTTTGTTGTTTGTTGTTGTTGTTGTTGTTTCCAGTGAAAATATGCGGACGAAACACACGGGACAGCAACTATGATCTAAACCCAACAGAGTTATTGGAGGTTTTAGGGTCGACATTCTCAAGTTGTAGGCAGACTTCATCTTGAATCTTCAAGGAGCTTTGTCCTTTAATTTAAGTTCGTCAAGTTAGTAATCTCTCTGAGCTCAAAAAGACGCTTACCCCTGGTATCTCCCCATCCGGTGACAAAGCAATCTCTTCCGGGCCTGATCACACCCATATTTTCTTTTTCGGGCAAACAGATGGGTGTAGCCTCGTTCCAATCGGCTGGTGTGGCCAGTCGGACGAGGGCGATGTCGTTACCGTGACGACTGACATTGAAGCCAGGATGCAGTATGACAAGAACGACGTCAGAGTCACGGTGACGCGGGAATTCCCACGATGACGAAATGTCGGTGCCCAGTCGAACACGCCAGTAGAGATTGTCTTTGGAGCTGTGTTAGATAAAGCGAATCAGTATGTCTTCAATATAATTCTGCCGTAAAAATGGACTTAAACTGTTATTCTAAGAAACAGACTACTATTAATATAGACTGTTAGTCCATATATATAATGTATATGCCATATTAATATGGAAACCATCATGTTTTTATTGTGTATATAATTATTAGGCAAGCAATTAACGTAAATTAGGGAGCAGGATAATCATATTTCGACCTTTTTCTGATTAAAATCCATGTCGGTAAAACTTTTTTCCTTACACGTCAAAGCAGTGTGCGGCAGTGACGACCCAACTTCTGCTGATTAACGTGGCGCCACAGTGATGCTTGAACACCCCGACGTCAATCCGGTGACGTAACGACACCATCCACGGCCATGCCCCCGCAGGAGCCGAGGTCCCACCCACTATTCTGGGTACACGAATTGTTCGTATTCCACAGTCTGGAATTAAATTGCATTGAATTAAATCCAACCGAATAAAACTCAATTAAATTTGAACTGATGGAAAACAAGAAGAAACGGATATATAAGCTCAGTAAAGGGTCAGGTGCTTTGACGTACGTGTATAAACGCATATAGACACAAACAATCAGATAGACAGGAACACATACACACACACAAACACACACACACACGCGCGCGCGCGTGCGCGTATCTAAACCAAGTAGCCATTATACCTTATTATAATTGTGCTTGCATAGTTTGAACCTTGGCGCTAACTTGCACCACTGCTTCAGAAGAGCTATTTCTAAAGATGAGCGGTTTACTAGTAAACAACCATATTGTTTAAGTTAGGTAAATAAAATCTTACATATTCATTTATTTGTTTTCTTTCGTCTTTTTTATTGTTTTTATTAGACATTTGCTGTTTTTGGTGGAAGTAGTTGAAAGAATACTATTTTTTTTACCTTGTACCAAGTGAGTGCATTGCTTCAGTTTTAAGAAAAGGCCTTTTTGAACTAATAAAAATATTTTAATTTGGTTCATGCTGTTGTCGTTTTAGCGCGACGTTACTGATTATGTGTGTGAGTGCATGTGCGAGTGTGTGTGTGGGTGTGTGTGGGTGTGGGTATGTGTAGGTGTGTGTGTAGGTGTGTGTGTGTGTGGGGGGTGTGTGTAGCTCAAATTAGAAAACAATGCAATCTTCCATAAAGTAAAATATTTCCTGCATTCATATTCTATTCCTGTGTCAAGTTTTGAAACGTCAGGTCAAATTGCCAAGTGAAAAAAAAAGGACTTTGTGTTGCATACTGTCAAACTTTATGGCATAGACTCCAGGAATCAAAATTCAAAGAATCAGTTTCTTCTTTTAGCCCATTTTAAATAAATAAAAACATGTATCAACATGTAAAAAATGAATGCTGTTCAGGGGCATGCGGTGGATGAGACGGGAGAGAGAGATGAAAAGAAAGGGGAAACACACACAAACACACACACACACGCACACACCCCCTCACACACACACACTCTCCGCTCTCTCTCACACACAAATGTGTAAACACACACACACACACACACACAAACACACACTCACTCGCATCAGTACGCAATCGAGGAGGTGCGCGCGTACGCATACACGCACATACAAACACGCATACGCACACACACGAACGCACCCACATCCACGCAATTTGTTTTTGTAAACGGGGGTTCGATAAATTAGAGTATAAGCCTCAGCGTCCCCTGCATGGGATGCCTTTATTGTAGAGTGACCGGCTGGTGGAGTACCTTCAGTGTTATCACTACGGTTGTTTCAGCAGATCTTTTAGACGGATCAGGAATGAGTCCTCTTTCAACCAAGTTGTCGTCCTGATTTTGTGGTCCTAATTTGGCTCTTTGCAGTCCGCTGGACCCTGTAAGCAACGAATAACTAACTAACCACATCCAAGCACACATCCACACACATTCGCGTAGGTGCACACACATGCATTTATCCTCAATAATAATAATAATAATAATAATGCAAACTGGAGTGGGTCAAGCAAGTGACCCGTGGAGGCCTTCAGGTAGCGAAGAACAAGCTGCTCCAAAACCTTCATGACAACAGACGTCAGCGCCACGGGGCGGTAGTCGTTCAGCTGGGTGACCTTGGATTTCTTAGGAACAGGGACGATCACAGACGACTTGAAGCACCGCGGCACCGACATCTGCTGTAGGGAGCTGTTGAAGATGTCGGTGAAGACAGGAGCGAGCTGGTCAGCACAGGACCTCAAGGCAGCCGTAGACACGTGGTCGGGACCAGAAGCTTTCCTGGGATTCTGCCTCTGGAAGAGACGCTTCACCTCCACCTCCTGAACGCTGAAGGGCGGCGTCACAGCCGCCGCGTCTTCAGGAAGCAGAGGACGGTAGCCAGGAGAGGGGTTCTTCTGGTCAAACCTGCTGTAAAACAGGTTTAACCTATCCGGGAGCTCCGGGTCTGGGTCGTCGTGGGTTGATGCCCTCTGCTTGTAGCCAGTGGCCCGCTGCAGGCCCTGCCACACCTCTCGTGTGTTGTTGGAGGAGAACTGGTCCTCGATCTTCTTCCTGTAGGTCGCCTTCGCTCTGCTGATCTCGCGACGTAGCGCAGCCTTGGCTTTCCTGTACTGCTCCCGGTCGCCGCTCTTGAAGGCCTCGTTCTTACAGTCAAGTTTTACCTTGACTGAGCGGCTGAACCACGGCTTGCTGTTGCCAAAGATCCGGACGGTCTTGGTAGGAACACAGGCCTCCTCACAGAAGCCTATGTACGACGTCACTGCATCTGCGTACTCGTCCAGGCTACTGCTGGTCTCTCTGAAAACACTCCAGTCCGTCACCTCTAGACACCCTTGCAGCGCCTCCGTCGACTCCCTGGTCCACATCCTGACCCGCTTGGTGAGAGGCTTCACAGCCTTCAGTCTCTGGCGATAGGTCGGAGTGAGCAGAACCATAGCATGGTCTGACTCCCCCAAGGGAGCCCTTGTAGTAGCGCGATAGGCAGACTTCAGCGTAGTGTAGCAGTGATCAAGAGTGTTATCTCCTCTAGTGGGGCAGTGCACATGCTGATAGTACCGAGGCAAAGTCTTATGCAGGTTCGTTTGGTTGAAGTCGCCGAGTATGATGATAGAACTATTAGGAAAGGCAGACTCGGCAGCAACAACATGCCTAGTCAGTTCACTGATTGCAGCAGTAGCGTTGGCGCCGGATGGTATATACACAGCGATGAGAATGCAGGAGGAAAATTCACGAGGGGAGTAGAATGGTCTGCAGTTGATAGTCAGATGTTCGAGGAAGGGAGAGCACGACTGAGAAAATACTTGTGTGTCCGTGCACCAGCGGTTGTTTACCATGAAACAGACACCACCACCATCCTCCTTCTGTGACTGCACAGGCACACGGTCCGCTCTGCATATCGTAAAACCAGGGGGAGTAACCACTGCGTCAGGCTTGTCTTGTTTCAGCCATGTCTCAGTCAAACACACAACAGAAGAGTCCCTAAATTCCCGATTAAAAGTAAGCAGATTAAAAAGTTCATCAGTCTTGTTGTTGAGGGATCGTACGTTGGCAAGAACGACCGCAGGGAGAGAAGGGCGGTGGGCGCGTCGACGAAAGCGAACCAAGACACCACCGCGGCTACCCCGTTTTCGTGTCGTGCGCATGTGCTTTGCTTCGCCGGTACGCCATTTTGAACTGTTCGACTCGGAGGCAACAAAATCCTCCGATGTGTAGAGAAAATGTGGCATGTACTCACAGTTGGATGTAGCAAGAATGTTTAGTAGGTCCTTACGGCTATATACAACAACACTTTCAGTCCCTACACACAACACAGCCCACACAAACACAGCAACAATCAGCTGTCGCCACACCGTGTCGCCTACCAAGCGAACAGGTCAGTTGATGATGCAGTCGCTCTTGGCCTGCACTTCATCCTGCAGCATTTGGAGACCCCACGTACCTATGCCAGAGTTTTGTTTATTGACTACTCCAGTGCTTTTAACACGATCATCCCTCACAAGCTTTTTGACAAACTCTCCCAACTCAATGTTCACCCCTCTATCTGTCACTGGATTCTTGACTTTCTTCTAGACCGTCCTCAGGTCGTCAGACTCAACAACTTATTCTCTGCCTCGGTAACACTGAACACTGGCGCTCCACAAGGATGCGTTCTCTCTCCACTACTCTTCACTCTGTTTACAAATGACTGTGTATCTGCAACCCCGTTTGTGAAAATGTTGAAATTTTCCGATGACACTACCCTCGAAGGTCTGATCTCCGATACGGACGAGACTGCGTATCGGGAAGAGGTTCGAAGAATGGTTGGCTGGTGCTCGGACAACGACCTGGAACTAAACGTCTCGAAGACAAAAGAGGTCGTGATCGACTTTCGCCGAATAAAGGTCCCGGTATTGCCCCTTGTCATCAATGGGGAAACCGTTGAGCAGGTCGACTCGTTCAAATTTCTCGGTTCCATCATCTCGAGCGACCTGACTTGGAATAATAACACCACGTCTATTGTAAAAAAGTGCCAACAGCGTCTCCACTTTCTGAGACAGCTGCGAAAGTTCGGTATGTCTGGTAAAATTATGGCACAGTTCTATCGCGCGGTGATAGAGAGCATTTTGTGCTTCTCTATCACTGTCTGGTACGGCAGCACAACCGCGATAGAAAAGAAACAGCTCGAGCGCATTGTTAAGACTGCCTCTAAAATAGCTGGCTGCGACTTTCCATCTGTCGCCTCCATTTTCACAACGCGAATGAAACGAAAAACGGAAAAGACAGTCTGCGATCCATCACACCCAGCCAACAGTCTCTTCGAGCTTCTGCCCTCTGGCCGTCGGTTCCGTGCTTTAAGAGCCAGAACTTCTCGATTCAGAAACAGTTTCTTCCCAGACGCTGTCCTCAGTACATCACCAAACATAGAATGATCTGTATAAACTGAAAACTCATTACCATTGCTTGATTTGTACCTTTGTGAAATAGGAGTATGCTATGCTGTGTATGTGTGTGTGCGCGTGGGTGTGTGTGTGGTGTGTTATGTTGTGGTGTATGTAGATCTGGATGTGAAGCCTAACATTCTTAATAATTCTCATTTTATTTAATGCTGTTAAATTGTTTTAATGCTGTATTTTGTTTTACTTGCAGTGTGTGTTTGACTCCATAACTTTATATGACTGATGAGTGATGTATGTTTAACAATGTGTTTACCTATCCTTTAGTGATGTATATATGTCGTATGCCAATGAAGTGTATGACGCGATGAATGCATGTGTGACTGTGCAAGAAAGGACGTATTTCATTGTCGCCATGCCACACCAAAATCCTTGTAACGTTTTTACTTGGTTAATAAATATTCTTATCTTATCTATCTTATAATAATAATAATAATAATAATAATAATAATAATAATAATAATAATAATAATAATAATAATAATAATAATAATAATAATAATAATAATAATAATAATAAGGAGCTTGATCTTATTGAAGAATAATTCAACGCGCGCACACACATCCAGAAACGCACACGCGCACGCACAGATCATAATTTTGAAGAGAAAACAACAGTAGTTTGGCAGAAAATAGGATTAGAAAAAAAAAAAAATTATGACGTCCCCATGATGTACTTTGACTTCACCGATGCCTCCAAGATAAAATCAAACTTATGCAAATCCAGTGACTAATCATCGCGACGCCATTTTTAAAAAGGAAAATTTAATTTTGGTAAAACTTCTTATGTAATTAGAGTGTTCAGATGCCTTGAGACTTAAAGGAAACTATGGTATATTGAGTGACGTCATCAGAACGAGAGAGAGAGAGAGAGAGAGAGAGAGAGAGAGAGAGAGAGAGAGAGAGAGAGAGAGAGAGAGAGAGAGAGAGAGAGAGAGAGAGAGAATATTTATTTATTTTATCGTTTTTATATAGGACGTTTCCAGCTCAGGGATACAAAGAAGAATGGAGGAGTATAGTAGGGGGGTTTTGGCTAGAGATGATGATAGAAGAATGAAAACTGTAATTATAGGTCAGGTAAAGGTGAAGAATTGTCGAGAATGCCCACAACGAAACATGCACATTGCGTTCACAACTAACACACACACACCTACACAGACACAAACCTACACACACACACACACGTAAACATACACACACATATAAATTTCTATAACATGATTAAGTTACAACAACAACAACAACAACAACAAGATTATTTATAGCAAAGTTATGAATTCGGCCCAGTTCGTCAATTAGCCCCACGCGTACTGTACACGCTCACACACGTGTGGACACATTTATTACAATCAAAACCGTTAATTTTAACAATTTTGTAATAAACTCACCCCCGTTGGAGTGCCGGGCGTTTCAGTATAAATAGTATCCCCACTTTCTGGAAATTTAGTGCTTTAAATTCCCACTGTCGCTGTCTTTCTCATTTGCTCTTTCTCAGTCCTGCTCTGTTCTATCAATCTGCTATACTATCTTCTTCTTCGCTAGACCAGTCACCTACCTTTTTTCTTGAAAAATCTTCCGGGACAAGACTCCTTGTTTGTGTATGAGGTCTGTTGGATCAGCTTGGGAATATTGCATGCTTTCTGCCAGGTGGTCACTAGGGCTTCCTATGATGTTATTATTTAGCAATGTAGGCATTTTATATGTATGTGTTTTGTTGATAATTTATAATGAAGTTTGTATTCTATTTTGTTTTTGTAAACGGGGTTTCGATAAATTAGAGTGCAGCCTCAGCGTCCCCTGCGTGGGATGTCTTTATTGTAAAGTGACTGGCTGGTGGAGGGCATTCAGTTTTCCCACTAGGGTTGTTTCAGCAGATCTTTTATGCGGATTGGGAGTTGTCCGGTCCTGATTTGGCTCGGAGGAGTCCGCTGGACCTAAAACAACAATGATGTAATGTAATGTAATGTAATGTAATGTAATAAACTCAGCACAGGTGGTTAATTACGCCAACCCTACCCCGAATCCTCTTCTCTTCCGCACCCTTCTAGAGTCGATCATGACAGTGGTTGATAGGTGTCGAGACTTTTACTCTACGTGTGAATCTAGTGAGCTGAAGTCCAGACATAAACTTCTTGTGCACTGTCTCTCAAACTATACGTTTTTTGTTCGGGATCGGGCTTTCTGTTAGAGCAATGCACAAAAGCATGTACATTTGAAATATCTGGTTATACGCGCAAACACACGCACTAATACACACACACACACACGCGCGCGCGCAACCATCACCACCATCATCAACAACAACAACAACAATAACGGGAGAAAGAGGTAGAAGTGCATGACCAAGGCCTTGACTTGTGTTTCGCATTTATGCATGCGCTATCACGTGCGAACAAGCACTGGAAATAAGATAGGGGGTAGCCGAATACGAGAAGAACTGAGTTAAAGCAGTCATAGCAAGCGTAATTGTCATTCATACATTTTTAAAGGGCTGAAGTACACATATCAACAACCGGAGACGATCATGCAAATGGCAAAAGAAATCTTCTCACCTCTTTTGAGCGACAGAACTCCTGGCGGAAGAAGCAGCAATGATACAAGAAACCTCCACAGCATTATGATGCACTCAATTCCCATTCATTAAACCTTGATGTAAGGGATTCTGCGGACTAGTCACTTTTATTACTAAGCAGGCTTCTAAGTTCTATTATTATCAGATGCAAACGTTCCCTACTAGACTCTCTTCAGTTGGCCCATATACACCTCGTCGTGTCCTAGGATGTAAAACACTACATAATAATAATAATAATAATAATAATAATAATAATAATAATAATAATAATAATAATAATAATAATAATAATAATAATAATCTTCAATTTGGTCAAACAATTGTAAACATTGCAATAATAATAACTTACCAACTAATATACCCTCGTCTAGAGGTATATATAAAATTTAAAAAATAAGAAATAAATAGAAAGAAAGACATGAAACAGTAGTTCTCGCATAATGGGCTATAAACACAAACATTACTGGCTAGGTGATATTGTTGCTGCTGTCTCGTTCCTCCATTTACTCCCAGTGCATTACACAGTTGTTTGTCATAAATGGCTTGTGTAATATTTTTTACATATAATATAAAACTTACATAACGTTATTAGGCTATTATTCGTTGTTTTTTTGTGTGCATAATATCAACAAGAGGCAGAACTTTCGATTACTCGCGCTTCGCCCACTCGAACGACTCTCCTTTTGCCTACGTCCAGTTCACATTATGTTAAAACATGCGTTACCACGTGTACGAAAACAACACACACATACACACACACGCACACACCCCTACGCACACATACACACACACGCACACATACGTGTATCCTTTATTTGTAACAAGATGATAAGTAATTTTTAATCAATAACAAAAATATTGTTTTATTCTCTGTTATTTTTATTATTTTTATTTATTTTATTTTATTTTATTTATTAATCTAATATAATTTTTGTTCTGTTTGATTTATGACACAAGAATGGTTCTCCGTGTTTCAATGGAATTGCAGGTCCATTTGTACCAATGTTCAATACTTACACGACTATTTATCAAAAATGAACATCAGGTTTTATCATTGCAATCTTTAAATGTTAATAAGCTTTTTTTAAATTAAAAGGTCATTACTACCCACCACTAACAAAGATTACTAATAACAAATTACAAGCTGCTTTGTATATTAGAAATGACATGGAATATTCTCTAAATATTTCTTCAGTTTCAAAAGACCTTCGATATGTTTACTCTGCGAGTGTTACAGTAAAAGTCAACAAAACATGTGTATAAATAGTGCGTCCATTTATTATCCAAAAGGACCAAGTAATGAAAACAGTAACTAGATTCGTTCTTTTGCGGATTATGGAAAATGGATTAGCAACGGTGACTTTAATTCTCATTCACCTGTTTGGGACGAGGATTGTGTTAACACCACAAACATGAGATTTACTGAAAGTATTATTGAATCAAATTTCTTTTTATTAAATAATGGACAAAGAACTCATCATCGACCTTCATCCATTGATTTAACACTCTTCAGTTCAGATTTAGCATCTGACTGTTTATGAGACGTGCAGTCAGACTTTCTAGGCAGTCACCATTTGCCTGTTATAACAACTGTGAATGATTTTGTTGAGCCAAACTGAAGATGATGTTGTACCAAAATATATGGATGGTCGTGCGGACTGTAATTTATTTCAAAGCTTACTATTGTCGTATGAAATACTTTTAGATAAATATGATGATATAAATTATATGTATAATAATTTCGTAAAAAATCATACATTTAGCAGCTGGTAATTCAATACCAAAGAAAAGAACTTATAAAAAGAAAAAAAAAACAGTTGCAATATTTGATGGAATAATGCATGTACTATTTGAAGAAGTCGTAAAACAAACAAAGATTGCTTATAAAACTTGGCTTAAATTTAAATCAGAAGATTCTTTCAAAGAAGTGAAAATGACTAAAATTGCATTAACAAAATAATTGCTACTGAAAAAATAACTTTTGTTCCAAATACTGTTTAATGAAATAACTAATTTAAAACACTGTTAAAAATTTGGAAAAAGTGTCTGAAACGAAGAATGGATTTCAACGTCCACAATGTCCTATAAAATATTGGATAATAATTTTCCCTCTATGAAAGAAAAGGCTGAAGAATTTGTTAAAATTTTTACCAGTTCTAGCAATTTCTCAACTTTTCCAAATCAATTATTAAAAGACCGAAAATGTTTTTAAAACATTCAATTGAATATCCCCCTTCTAACAGTGATGTCTATTTTAATGCAGATATTTCAATTAACGAGTTGAAGGATGCCATATTTGCCATAGACATGGGTGTTAAAAAATCTGCAGTTGGATTAAATGGGATTTCCTAAACTTTAATTAATCATCTCCCTGATAAGTGGATTCATGCATTGCATTCTATTATTGTTAAATGCTGGAAAACTGGAATTATACCTGATTTTTGGAAATCGTCTTTAGTGATACCTATTTTAAAAGCTGGCAAACCTATATTAGATGCTACAAGTTATAGGCCAATTCCTTTAACTTCGCATACATGTAAAATAGATGGAGAAAACTATTTTAGAGAGATTAACATATTTTTGTCACAAGCAGCGCATTACATTAGAAAATCAGGCAGGAGTTCAGAAAGGTCGATCTCCTGCTGATCATTTATTTAACTACTCATATCAAGAGACAGTTTGCTATAAAAGAAAGAGTTCGTTAGCGACAATTTTCGACATACGAAAGGCATATGATAGAGTGTGGCATGCACGATTATTATTTAAACTGGAGCACGTTGGAATTTCTGGATATATGTGTACTGATGTGAAAACATTCCTTACAAGGAGATTTATAAAAGCAAAAGTTGGAAACTCGTATTCTTCTAATTATAAAACTGACGTGGGTATTCCACCTCTTTTATTCAATATTCATGATTTACCGACTGCTGTTAGTAAAAGAGTTCACCTTGTATAATATGCACATGACATTGCTATTTGGATGAATGTATCTCTCAAGAAAAAACGTCAATATATTTTTTTTAAAACAACTAAATTATACCAAACATACATAAATAATATAAATTTTTATATGGTTCAAAATATACTTGAATTATTGCAAGAAAAAACAAATATGATTTTATTCAATAATGTTCAAGAACCTAGAAAACTGTCTAAATTTTTTTAAATTGATAATGAAGAACTGAAGTATTGCAAAGAAGTAAAATGTTTAGAAGTATATTTAACATTTAAGTTACACTTGAAAAGACATAATCTATATGTCATACAAAAGCAGGAAAAATTTATAATTGGACGAAAATAATTAGTAAGCAGTCCTGGGGACAAGATACAAATACATTTTTCATTTAGCTTGTGCTCTCATACGGTCTAAATTAGCATATGGCAAAGAGGCTTATTTTTCTTCAACAAAAACCTATCTCAATAAGTTACAAAGTCTGGATTGCAAAGCGGTAAAATTAGCACTTGGGAGTCCACATTTACACAAAAACTACAGATGCCTATAAAATTGCAGGAACTATCCCCTCAAATGAATGGAGAAAATTGTCGTGTGCTAAATATATAAATTAGAGCATGGTCGGTAAATAATAGTACAGAGGAAGAATTACTAGTAAGATCTGATATACATTTTCCTAAACAGTCCCAAACAGTACAACATTTTCAGACCATTGCAACTAGAAAAGAGATAATATCACCTATTCCTTTATGGGAGTTTGAAAAAGGTAGTTTTGATATTCATTATACTATGGAACATAAGAGTGACAACTTAAGTATAATAGCTATGGATGCTAAAATTCATTTAACTGAAAATTATTATTATCAACTAAAAATATATACGGATGATTCTGTTTTAGAAAATGGTGATGCCGGAGCAGCTTTGGTAATACTGTACCAGAATTTAAGATAACAGAGTCGTATTTTCTTGAAAAGGGATATTCAATATTTACAGCAAAACTAATAGCCATTTTAATGGCACAAAATAAAATTTCAAATTTAGCACTTAACTTATTTAGTATCGTTGTATTTGTTGACTCTAAGTCTGTGTTAGAGGCCCTTAATTCAAATATTAATAACGAAGGAAAACAATTTTTTTTAAAATAAAACGTGCAGTTCATAGTCTAATCACAAATATAACTCAGGTGACATTTTGTTGGATTCCTTCTCACTGTGGATTTAATTTTAAGGACTGTGCTGATCGAGGTGCTAAAAGGAAAGCTGCTAATGTAAATGTGTTATCACTACAAATATGTCTGTCTTCTAAAGAATTACAACGTTTATTGGAAGGTTAAAAAAATTTTTTTTAACCCGTTTGACTTTAATAAACAATATGAAAAGCACCGTGGTCCAGATCAATTGTGGCAATGACATACACAATATTTTTTGAATTCTCTGGGAACTAAATATTGCAGTAATGTGAATTGTTTATTTAATAGCATTGTTTGTCCGAGTCAAGTATTATTTGATTGGAACTGTGCACGTGGATATTTGCCTACCAACTTTCAGTCCTTAACTTCTATATAACGTTGGCTTTCATTTAGATGTTGATTTGGCCAAAGCATTGATTGTTTTTCCTGTTGGACAGTTTCTTTGAGGTGGTTTGATTGTAAACCTCTCTCTCTCTCTCTCTCTCTCTCTCTCTCTCTCTCTCTCTGTGTGTGTGTGGGGTGTGTGTGTGTGTGTGTGTGTGTGTGTGTGTGTGTGTGTGCATGATTCCTGATCTTGCCTCTTACACGCGCGTAGCTGTCACACTCATCATTGTGAAGTTTTAATAGATGGATGTGTGAGTGCGTTGGTGTGTGTGTGTTTGTGTGTGTGTTTGTGTGTGTGTGTGGTGTTATTGACAATAATTTCGATGGAAAAGACAAACAAATAAATAAGGAAATAACATACGCACACACACACACCCACACACACACACACACACACCAACAACAACAACAACCACAACAAACAAACAAACAGCAACGGAAACAGGACACTTTTAATCTAAGGCAAATCTATGGTAAAACATCTTTGGCAGTGCGTGTGTATGAAACACATAATAAAAGAAAATTTACCATTAAAACAAGATGGCAAGCCATTCAATCGTATCTCCAGACACTCGCACACATAGTACAAATCAGCATTTTTAAACGAAGTAATTGTTATGGAGGTGTTGTAACTTGGCTTTATCCTATGCTGCTTACAATCTTGAATGTTGACTTTCCTATTGGCTTTTTGTATTGGAAAGCGCGGCAGTTGCAGAGAAGCGCTATCCAAGACTTAGGGAGAGTAGGAGTTAGTGTTAAACTGAATTCGCGCAATTAATGCTAAATTCAAGGTTCGTGAAGCGCGCTTGGCGCTCATGAAAACTGAGAATGGCGCATAAAATAAATGAAACAATGCGCCGAATGTAGTGGCACAACGTGTCCAATTTCTGTTTTCCTCTTCTGTTGTATCGTCTGCTAAACCTAATAAATGTCGACTTTCAGATACGTTTTACTTACATTTACATGGTATTTAGAATTGTTTTTTCCCTTTAATTGTATTACGATATATATACTGGTGGTGGGGGTCCTTAAAGTGCCTTTTTCGTTTCTATTTTCAGCTTCATATTTATATTAGTGTTTTATTTTTCTAGTCTTCAATTTTGGATAGGTATTTTGCAATTTCAAAACATACACAAATAATGTTTGTTCCACCCGGACAGTTATTTTGCGGTTTTATGGTTCATTAAAAAAAATTAATATCTTTTATTGTCCGGGGTGAAATGTTTAAGTGTATATTTTTCATCTTAAATGACCATTGCTTGCACGCTCTTTGAAAAAATAGAAGAAACTTTCTTTATTCCATTTCACCCACAGTCTTGATAATTGACTTGTTTGTTACATTTTGGAAGCACCCAACCCAAACCTTTGCATCTTCATTGCGAGAGAAACGAATGGAATTAGAGAGTAAATGCAACATTATTTCACACAAACACGCAGATCCTTACACAAAGAAGTGCTTGAAAATAACGCCAAAGGTTAAAAAGCACTGTAAATGTCTCTGAAAACTACAATTTGCGCACAATCACAGAAATCAAAGGACATCGACAGTTAAGTTAACATTAGAAAAGTATGGTTTACTATCTCATATCACCCCAGCTGTTCTTAAAATATAACTATAAACTTATGAAGCAGTTGTTTTAATAGACTGTAATCTTGCCAACAGTTCACAGACAAATCTTACTATAATCTCACCACGTGATTTACTAACACTTTGTCACTATCATCTCATGAAGCACATACTCTCACTAATAATGATAACCTCGCATCACCAAGCTGTTCGCGATTAAAACCTCGCTGTGATCTTACCAAGCAGTTCACTATCAAACTCTCACCAAGTCACTCCGACCCGAAATGAACAATACAGGATCTTAAAATCGCGAAATTGATTGATTGATTGATTTGATAGATTTCCGTCCCCGGACACAGTGCGTATAAGCGAAAAACAGTTTCATCAACATTTATACCGTGGCCAGATTTTTATTAAATCATTCAAGCCAGAACCGTCACCTCATGGAAGGGTACTTTCGCCTCTTTATTCTATCAGAACACAATAGCAAAAATCCATCATTCTTCATAATCTGTTGACGCGCCATATTGGTTAACCTCTGCCGGGCGACAAACGGTGGGCCATGGGCGCGCACCTAGTGTCAAGAGATCGGGCCCACTCTGAGTATCAAAGATTACTGAGGATAAAGAAATTCTACTCCTGAATCAGCTATGCTAAAAGTGAATCTGGTGGGTTCGTTATTCCTCAAAGTTTTACACTAAATAGTATGATCATAGAAGAATATATTAATCCACAATGTTGAGGTGAAAACTCTCCGATGGGCGTTTAAGCAGTTTAAAAGGTCGTTATAGGGCCATGATACTCAAGCGTGATGGTTGTGTTGCGTTTTGTAAATGTATAGTCCCCAACACATAAGCATATAAGAGACTGTTTGCGTGATGGTGCCCAGGCATTGGCAGATAGAAGGTCAACGGAGGCGAGCATTCAGCATAGCTGAGACTAGACAAAACCTTATCCTTTTTCCCAAGTCTCAGCTGAAGCTGAGAGGGCTACTCCTCGAAACCGGGTGAAGTAACGAAATACAGTAGCTAAGTTGGAAAGGAATGCTATGTCGATGCGAGTGCGCACTACTTCAAGCAAGCCTCTAATCTGCAATCCAACGATCGCTGAGACTTGCGAGAAGGAGAAGGCCTCGACTAGTCTCAATCACGCTGTATAAGGAGGAGAGGTCGAAGTGTGGAAGCGATTGCGTTCGGAAGATGAATAAATAAAAGGGTGACGACTAAATGATGTATGGATAATTCTGAGTTACAGGGATCGACGAACATATTACTCTCTTTGGGGGAAAAAAAGGTATTGTCCCTTACTTGAAACAGTGTAATCTGGATCGTGGAGGAGAACGAGACTGAATAAAGGTGCTTAAAATAGTCTTGTATCAAACCTTTGTTTGCGATTAATTCATCCTCTTTCAATCTCCTCCCCCTATCCTCCTTCTTCTTCTTCTTCTTCTTCTTCTTCTTCTTCTTCTTCTTCTTCTTCTTCTTCTTCTTCTTCTTCTTTTCCGAGATCTATTGTTATAATTTAATAATTTGTCCAGAACCATTGTTTAAATCGTTTGCAAACCACTTACACTGGTTTCGATTTGAACATATACTCCGGTACGCAAGCGTGCCCACACAGCGTCTCGTGAGTATTGCAGAAAATCTATATTTATGAACGTGAAAATATCTCCGGTGCTTATTGGGTTCGAACTCGGGTATCCTGCGTGGCAGCGACAGTAATACCACTGGGCTAAGCGCCTCGCACATCCAGACAGGAAATGAAATATATTGCTATGGCTGATGGCCGAGCCCACGCAAGGCAAATGAACATAGCTTGTGCTTTAAATAAATAGAACAATGCATGAGAAGGGTGCCGGCAGAGAGAGAGAAAAGAGAGAGAGAGAGAGAGAGAGAGAGAGGAGGTGGAGGGGGTCCGAGGAGCAAGAAAGAGAGCGAAAGAGAGACAGAGACATTGACAGAGAGACAGAGAAGAGAGAGAGAGAGAGGGGGGGAGAGGGGGGGGGGGGGGCAAAACCACAACAGAACCTAAAATTAAATGTATTCTTAACATTGTTGTATAGCCTACTGTTAATGCAACTTATAATTATGGGTCGGGGCTGAATCAACCAAGAGACCAATTTAGCTAGCGTGCGATAACCATAAGCCTACCTTAATTTTGCGCATAATTGGTTTATGTTGTGCTTAACATGAAATAACTCAGCTAAATAGAATAATTATGTTTCTTGCCCTTGTTATATACAGTGTCTGCTTATGCGGTTTTGTTGAATAGATTTGACCTTCCTTGGGATGCGGATGGCAACGTTAACAAACAAATCTGTAATATATCATGCACGTTTCAGAGACTGATCATACAGCATTTTGTTCCATTCTATTCAAAGAGCATGGGGATCGCGACTATTTACACTAATACATTAAAACAAAGAAGTATGCCTATAAAAAGGTCAAAGTTACGCACAAAATTGTGCTTGTTTCTTTTCCAAAACTTCAAGTAATACAGAGCAATTTTATATTAAGTTGTGCTCGCTTCACATCAACAATCTGAAGTACTCCACATATATATATATATATATATATATATATATATATATATATATATATATATATATATATATATATATATATATATATATATATATATATATATATATATATATATAGTTATATATATATATATATATATATATATAGTTATATATATATATAGTTATATGAATATGAAAGAGGATATATTTATATATCTATATCTATATATAACAATGCATGAGAATACTTGCTTCTCTGGATGCCATTGCAAACTGATTTTATATATTTATATAAAAGTTCGTAAGGCCCCCCTTCAAAACTTCCCAAAGCACCACGCGACCACTTACCATGATACCCTCATGAGACCTGACATCTCTCACAATAAGCCAACACGCCCACTGATCGGCCGAAAACATTCTCATCTTGCTCCTCATTGGTTCTCGTGCTCATGGCGCTGCGGGCAAGTCCAAGAAGGCGTGGAAAGGTGGTGGGGGATGGAGCCACTTTCTTTTTAACAACAAAAATAAAGATTGTCATTGTCAAGCGTCGTCTATTTCTTTGATGAAAAGATGGAGAAAACGTAGTTCAAGACAATTTTATGTAAATTATTTCGGTATGTTTTCTGCAAGAATTAAGTTAACAGTGGTGCTTCATTATCAAACGTGTACTGTAAGTGTTTCATTGTAAAACGCACAACAAATTATGTGATTAAAACACTAAAATAAAATCTGGATATCATTTACATCTGTAATATGGTTTGTGCAGGTTTTTTTTTCAAAGTTTGATTTTCATGACATCTTTTAGCTTTACGAGTTTATGATAGCCTATCTAATATGCAATTGTATGAAGCGACAGGGTTTGTACCCAGACAGAAGACATTTTGAGCGAAAAATGAAAAGACAAAGACAAAGACAAGGGCCATTAAAAAATGTTAATTTTTCCAAAATAACAGGTCAGAAATAATATTGTTATTAAATGTTTCTGGCTAAAAAGAAAGCCAACACACAAAAAATGTTTTATCCTTACTAACGAGCATTAAACGACGTTCACTGCAATTTCAAGATGTAGAACATAAAGAGTGCTGCAACGAGTCCTGTGTGTAGACATGGCGGACATGGAAAGACAATATTGCAAGTTTTACAAGAAATAATGAAAGCCAACCTGCTTTAAAAACAACAACACATTAAAGCAACCAATTGCGCCCATGGCTGCGCTCCACACTTCGTCACCAGTTCTTCTGTTGCTGTGTTTGATTGGATTTTTGAAAACTGTACATTGTAACTGGTAAGTACAATGATGATGATGATGATGACGACGGCAACGACGACGACGACGACGACGACGATGATGATGATGATGATGATGATGATGATCATGATGATGATGATGATGATGATGATGTTAACGCTCAAATTAAATGGTATGATCATAGCACTGTCAAGTGGAAAACGTTTTCTTAAAAAAAAAAGCAAAACTATAGAAGTAGTAGTAGTAATAGTAGTAGTAGTAGTAGTAATAGTAGTAGTAGTAGTAGTAGTAGTAGTAGTAGTAGTAGTAGTAGTAGTAGTAGTAGTAGTAGTAGATGAAGAAGTGATGACGGTAATGATGAAGACGACGATGTTGACGACGACGGTGATGATGATGATGATGATGATGATGATGATGATGATGATGATGATGATGATGATGATGATGATGATGATTTCACTGGTTTTTCCAGGTCTATGAACAACATTTTGCTTGGAAGGCCAAAGCATGACAACTATTCCATGGTCAAAAATTCTCAAACGACAATACCAGTAAGTTGTAGTACATCCATCCTTCCAAGCGCTCGTTCATTCTTTGCTGTCATAGTTTATTTTGTTTTGTTTTATATATTTTAATGTGTATTATTGTATTTTATTTTGAATTTACTTGTATTTATTTCGGCGTGTTGTTGTTGTTGTTGCTGCTGCTGTTTTTGTTGGGAGAATGCAGTTTTGCTTTAGAATGGTTATGTAAGATTTCTGTCTTATTTCTTTTTCCTTTTTTTAAAAAATATATTTTTCTTATTTTCTTCCTTTTTGTCTTTATGAATTTTGCATATGGTCATTGCAAGAGCGGCGACCACTGCTCTGAATTTGCACTGATCATCGCTCGGGGATGAGTTGATACAAGACTGTACCCTTTTCAGCCATAAGAAGTACTTGCTTCTCAGGATGCCATTGCAAACTGAGTTTCCAGGCAAGAATAATGATGACAGTCTTGTCCAGCGCAGCTGTCGTCTAGCCTTCAGGTACAGGAGGCTAAAGGCTTAGCCTACATATTATATTTGCATGATTACGCACAAGTGGTTGCCGGGCCAGCATGAGATCTTACAACAACGGGGAAATGGCTAGACCATATATCAGATGGCATAGCTTGTTAGTGCATGTCAATATGACCATTTCAAAGATAGATATTTTTTGCAGCTCATTTACCAAACGAAGCGACTCATATTTACATGCTAGGGATTTCGGTGCAGTCAACTGAGGTTCATCATAGTCTAGTTGCATGATTTATTATCGAGTGCATGTGAGCGAATGTTTGTCATTGTCTCCCAAAATATTTGGCGTGTCAGACCGCCTTACACTTGGTCAAGAGTACACAGATGCATCTTGGCCTTGTGCAACAATCTCGTTTCATGATTCTGCCTGCCTGCCTGTCTGTCTGCCCCCCCCCCCCCCCCCCCCACCCTCTCTCTCTCTCTCTCTCCAAACTCCGACTGTTCTATTTAGATGTTGTTTAGTTTTTTTTTCATCGAGCAAAATGTTATCGCCTTTCCTGGGATTTGAGTGGATGGGGTGTGGTGTGGTGATGCTTCATTTTGTAGGCTTATACATAGAATATTTATTTTTAAGTTATACTATTTTCACATGCGAATTGTCATGCATTAATAGAACTACTACCAATTAGACATGCACTCTTTATAACCGGTTTATTTTATGATATTGTTCTTCAAAGTTTAAGAACTTACAAGCCTGTTTTTGAACGAGATCGTATACGATGACGTTATATCATACACGACAATCACAAATGCTGAGCAACAGCTCCTAGTTTGGGATGATACATAGGGTGAAATGCCCACAACTACTGGGCTAGACAGACGGGGTGGGCGGGTGCTTTGGACAAGCGATTATGGGCGTGTGGAGGGAGCGGGGTAAAGGCTGATTAGGTGCGTTTTGCTTTCGCCCGATTACCTGTATTAGAGTCTCATGCCGTGCAGTACCCAATGGGAGCTAATCGAGTAGAAGTGGTGAGAGGAACAGTCAATTATCTCTTCTGCCGTACTCAACCTGGTACAAAGCAGGTGAAAGGTCAGCTGCATGTTAAAAGAGTATTGCCTTCTTGTTTTCAGAAAAGCATACTTTTTTTTCCATGCTATGATTTGAAGTACGCTCGTAAATAACCCAACGATATCTCAAAGTGTCTTTCAATTTAATGTAGATTTTAGACGAGGTTTATGTTGCTCTGTTATCCAAGGCACTGATTTAAAGCATAATTTCACTACAAACATTTGTCACACAGTGTTGCTGGATCGCAATACAAGGTCCTGTCCTCCTTGCTTTCAGCCACTCTTTTTAAACTGCGGATTTTCTCACTGTTTTGGACAACACGGGCGAGTTTTTAGTATCACGCATTTTCAATGTTCATAGCTTTCACAGCATGCTTTGCTATGAGCAGACGGCAACTATAGAGGCGCCCCCTGTGTTTTTCACAATTTTGACTGGGGCGGCTTTGGGGACACCGTGAGAGAAATTGGATCGGGTGGATATTATCTCCACACCCGACTACACTAGCCTATAGCCTTAAAACGTGATGGAAAGTAGGACGTCTATCGGGAATATTGTCAGCCCACCCTATTCCACAATTTTCCCAGAACTTTATTACAAGATAGTGTGGGTCCTTCAGGAAGATTTCTATGTACGCGAACTGACACTCCTAATTATGATTCATTATCAAACAATATACTCGTTCTCTTCATCTTCCTCGTGACACCTTTCCTAAAGCTGAAGCTTTTCCCTCACAAGGCGAATTTGATGAGATGATCACTGAGTCAGCTACTGCGAGGTCCTTTCTGCAGCAAAGCTTCCGAACATTTGTTGGAAGCTTCGATCTCTCCCACCTCATAATCATTCTTCTTCCTCGTCGTCGTCGCTGCAGACATCAAGGTCCTCCTCTACCCTATCCTCCTTCTTCTCCTCCTCATCGTCATCATCCCCCTTATCTTACCTAGTGATTTTCTGTGCTGCTGTCGTTGTAAAAATGCACACTCTGTATACAGTGCCTGTCAAAAGATTGAAGTGACAACATAATTACTACTGCTGGAACACACATTAAAAACTATTATGCTTCTACTTATTCTCAACGCTGGTGTAGAGGTAGATGACGATATCTCCGAAACTTTTAATAACATGGTCCGTGTCAAGTAATCATGTTTCAGAAAAGAATACAATACCGGCCAATTCGGTGCTATTCATTGGGTGATATCGTGAATTTATGACACCTAATTATTATCTGCTATAAGCAATCATTCGCCTTCCTAGGAATCTAGGAGATTTTATAGATTCTCTCTCTCTCTCTCTCTCTCTCTCTCTCTCTCTCTCTCTCTCTCTCTCTCTCTCTTTCTCCCTCTCTTTCTCTGTTTCTCTTCCTTACCCTCTCTTTCTTTCTCTCTGAACACGAAGGGATGCCTTAGCCAAATTTTGGGACTGGAAAATTATGAGGACTTACTGAAAGCTATGAACTGCAGGGTCCTATCATTAGGACAAAAGCATAATGTCAACATTTTCATCAGCTAACCATCCTAACTGGGACTCTATCGTTTATAGCACGGTGGCCTAATGGTAGAGCTTTAATTGGCTTGCGGAGCTCAAGGTCCCGGGTTCGAGCCCAGGCCGGGGGTATTGTGTTGTGTCCTTGGGAAAGACACTTTACTCCCGTTTCCTACTCATTCGGATGAGAGTATAAACCGAGGTCTAGTCTGTGTCGCATACATTCCATCATAACGGACTTTAAAGATCCTGACGCTCATGTCCTAGACGGGTGAGTGCCGGTGACAAGAACACACCCAGCATGCACCTAGGTCCTTCTCCCCCATCCCTGGCTGCTCAGGATTGTGCTCAATTGTCTGGAGCGTTATTACGATGCGCTCAAAGGCTGCAAGTTGGCACCTCGGGCGGCTGGAGTTAGATCCTGTATCGGCCAGCGCCTTGAGCAGCTTTTGAGCTGGAAAAGCGCTATATAAGAACGATTAAATTAAAAAAAAATATTTACCCATTTGGGCCACGTCCCCTCAACAAATCCATTGAACATTCACAGTGAGTGGTGCTCCACTAAAAAAAATAAGCTTACAACAAAAAGAAACTTTGGAAAGTATAGTTGTATTTTTTAAATAAATAAATTCCGTAGTTTTTGTGCCTATTAATAGCAACAGCCGTTGGCTAGCCAGCCAACATTCTGGAGCTAAATATAGCAGCTACCAAAGCCGGTATGAGACAGAACCCGTAAAGAAAATATTGCTCGTAAGGATTTTCATTTTGGGTTGAAAAAACAGACTAGACCCTACCCCAGACACCAAAGAAGGTTTCATCAAGTCGCGTGGTTCACCCAGACATAGGGTCAAAGGTCACACGGCTATGGAATCAATGTACCGTTAAAAACAGGGGAAATCACTCCCTGTCCGAACCGAAATGGAAAATTCACACTTTAACGGTTGGTTTGAGCAACCACAGACCACTTTATCATTGTTTAATATAATAACAATGTGAATTTCAGAGTAACCCCGTTTTCGCAACAACAACAACAACAAAACAAGAAAAAAACAAAACAAACAAAGCCTTCAAACTGGGGTCCTTTAATAAGATACCTGAAGCGGGAAAGGGGGGTGGGGGAATCATGTTTTTGTTCCAAATAACAAAGTTTAACGTCAAGAACGAATTGAACTATCAAACACTGCATATAAAGATCCTAACTAACATTAGAACGCTTTTAGTGCAGACTCATTCATTTTTTTGGTAACCTCTTGCCTCTCAGGGCTATTTCCCTTTGCAATCAAACCTTGCGGCAGCATAGGGTTGCTTCTCCGCCTATTAACAGCGGGTGACTCTCCTGTAATGAAGTGATTTGACGAAGTATGGAGTTTTTTGGCCTTGTTTGAAAGATGTTGCTCGCGCAGCTTAGCAGCCCCATTGAGCTGAATACTAGCAGCCCCGAGTTGCCTAGAAGAAAAGCGTCAAAAACGTTTGAGATTGCTCCGCACGAACTATTTTTGCTTCTGGCCAACCTTTTGCTATAAACGAACATTTTTAATTGGCGCAGCACATGTTGACTTCACAACAGTCAATCAAAGTAAAGTTGCCTGAAAGTGAACGTTACTGTCAATCACACTGACGACACACCCAATACTATCAAATATAAATACTAATTCATACTGATTGAACATAAACATAATTATTCCGTCAAATAACAATACATAAATCTCACCAGCCTGTAAGTGATGAGAGTCCTCCCTTGCTATTTCACCGATGTAAATATACCGCCATTCGCAAATCGAAAGACCACCCCTCTGGCCTCCATCTGTTTCCCTCTCGCAAACAACTTTTCGAGACAGCTACAGAGCGCACTCTAGCGCTCTCCTCGAGCATAGGGTTGTCCAGACTTTCCGCCAAAATGGTTACGAGGTGTTGCATAGCTCTCTGGCTGGGCAACTCTCGGTTTTGTTTTGGAGTGGGAAGGGCGGCCTATGTAGTATAGGTGTCAGCAACAGTCCTTCCAATACATTTTGTGAGAATTTTAGCATCACATTATTTCTTAACGCACAAGCTAGTATTTGTATTCTCCCAAACCACTGTGTGAAGCGAGGAAGGACAGAAAGAAGAGGAGAGGGAAGAGGATAAAAAGACGAGAGAGAGAGAGAGAGAGAGAGAGAGAGAGAGAGAGAGAGAGACCATATGTACATGTACATGAATATGCGAAGACATGCAAGGTTAATTAAAGAAATATATATTCTCTTTGTATGAAGTTAAATGGGCCTAGACTCCTGTGTAACAAAACAAAATACAAATCAAAAATAAAAATATTAAAACAAAATAATGTAAAATATTGTGAAACTTACAGGACTATTTGCTGCTGGCGGACAGTATCTCAAAAGGCATGGAGCTTGGATTGTCCGAATGCCATTACCAGTTCCGTTGGGACCGCTGGGACTGCTCGGACCGCAGCTTGCTGCAAGTTGTACACACTACAGAGACTCAAGGTGACTGTCTGTCTGCCTGTTTGCCTATGTGTTTTTCTGACTGCATCTTTCATTGTAGCTGTGAACGTCTAGTGTCCACAATAAGTACCTTACAAAATAAACATAGATCGATCTATAGGGTGTAAAAGATGTGACAGCCGCATAGGATAATATTTGTAAAAACAACTTTATGCGAACTCACCAATGATTGAAGGGATAGGCCTGTACAGGCTAAATATCGAACGTATAATAGCCTAAACGTTTTGCTCCTTCAACATGAAGACGCCAATATCAAAATACATTAATTTATTAACTGGCTTTGTACTTTGTATTTAGCAAGATCCGCACGATAAACAACATGGTCATAGGAACCTGGAATGTCAGGACCCTAACTGCGGAAGGAAAATTCGAAGAACTGGCCCATGAGCTGGACCACTATCGATGGAACGTTTTAGGTATTAGCGAACTGCGCTGGAAAGGCCTAGGTGAAACAACGACAAAGGCCACAAGCTCTATTTCAGCGGTAGAGATCACAGGCATGAACAAGGCAAGGCGTTGGATTCTTAGTCCACAAGAACATTCTAGCCACTGTCATGGGTTGCCGCCCAGTCTCCAGTAGACTCATTACCATCCGTCTGAGAGCAGCCCCTTTCAACATCACCATCATCCAGGCCTCTGCCCCAACATCAGACTATGACGACAGCAAAGTGGATGATTTTATGAAAATCTACAGGCTGTCCTTGACCAAGTGCCGAAAAAGGACATAGTCATAGTGCAAGGCGACAGGAATGCCAAGGTTGGCCAAGATGCGCACCACAACTGGGGAGACACATGTGGACCCCACTGCAACAACGAGACAAATGACAGGGTCTGAGACTCTTGGAGTTTGCCAGATACAACAATCTGGTATTGGCAAACACGCTTGGTCTCCACAAAAACTCCAGACGATGGACGTGGCACAGTCCCGGCGTGGAGCATCACAAACAAATAGAATCATAGTCAAGAAACGCTTCAGATCAAGCATCAACACTGGCAGGACGCGCACTTTTCCAGAAGCAGACATCGGAAGTGACCACGATCTCGTGATGATGTCTTTCCGGCTCCACTTGAAGAGAGTATATACAGCAAAGTGCACTAGATTGAAGTTCGACCTTGACAAACTGCAAGACCCGGAGGTGGCAGAATTATTTCAGGCCACAATTGGAGGGAAATTCGCACCACTGCTCATTTTGGGGGCTGGTGAAGTTGATGTCAACACCATGACCACCACCTTCAACTCAGCTGTGACAGATGCCGCCACTGAGATCCATGGCAAGCACCAACCAAAGAAGAAGCCGTGGATCACACCTGAACTTTTGGATCTGTGTGATAAACGAAGAGAGATGAAAAAGAAAAAGAACACCTCACAGGGAGCTGATGCCTACTGAAAAATCAACAATGACATCCGAAAAGGCATGCGCACAGCAAAGGAGAACTGGATAGAAGATCAATGCCAAGAAATAGAGAATAGTCTGAACAAGAACAACAGTGAGAAGGCCTACCAGACTGTGAAGCGGCTGACAAGTGTTAAACAGCCCAAAGTCTCCACGATCCAAAACAAGTCTGGCATATGCCTTACAGAAGAACAAGAAGTCTTGGACAGATGGAAAGAGTACTGCTCAGACCTTTACAACCACACACCAAATGGAGATCCATCAGTTCTAGCATGTCCCGAGAACAGAGAAGAAGAAGAAATCCTCCCAATTCTCCGAGAAGAAGTTGAGGCAGCAGTGCAATCGCTGAAGAAGGGGAAGTCAGCGGGAGTGGACAACATACCCACGGAACTGCTTCAAGCAGGAGGAGAAGCGATGATTGATGCCCTCACCATTATCTGTAACAAGATCTGGCAAAGTGGGGAGTGGCCTACACCATAAACCCAGTCGCTTGTCATCACTCTTCCCAAAAAAGGTAACCTTCAGGAGTGAAAATTACCGCACCATCAGCCTCATCAGCCCTCCCAGCAAGGTCCTCCTGAAAATAATACTCAACAGGTTGAAACCCCAAGCTGAACAAATCATAGCTAAAGAACAAGCAGGATTGAGGGCAGGGTGAAGTACCACTGAACAGATTTTCAACCTCAGAATAATCTGTGAGAAATACCTACAGCACCCACAACATCTATATCATGTGTTCATAGACTTCAAGAAGGCGTTTGACCGAGTGTGGCATGCAGCTCTGTGGGCAACAATGAAAGTGTACAACATCAGCCCTAAAATTATTGAAGTCATCAAAAGCCTGTATGACAAGGCTACCAGTGCAGTCCTCCATAACAGCGCCATCGGGAACTGGTTAAGAACAACAATCGGTGTGCGTCAAGGATGCCTACTCTCTCCAACACTCTTTAACATCTTCCTAGAGCGCATCGTGTCAGATGCCCTTGCAGACCACGAAGGCACAGTCAGCATAGGGGGTAGAGCAATCTCCAATCTTCGTTTTGCTGGAAGATGGATTGGTTGGAGAGGAACAAGAACTTGAACAGCTGGTACAGAGGCTTGACACCACCTCCAGAGCTTATGAAATGGAGATAAGTGCAGAGAAGACCAAAATGATGACCAACAACACCAATGGCATCGACAAGGACATCAAAGTCCAAGGCCAATCCCTCAACACAGTGCATAGCTTCAAATATATAGGAGCCGTTGTATCAGACAATGGGTACCGACAGGAAGTCCTCTCCAGGATTGCACAAACAACTGCTGCCCTGACAAGGTTGAAGCCCATTTGGAAAGAGATGACCATCAGTCTACATTCCAAAGTAAGACTGCTGCGCTCCCTTGTCATCTCCATCTTCCTATATGCTTGTGAAACATGGACACTCACAGTAGATCTACAACGAAGAATACAAAGCATGGAGATGAGGTGCTACAGAAGACTTCTGGGCATTTCCTATACCCAACACATCACCAACGACGAAGTCCGACAGACGATCACACAAGCCATTGGACAACACGATGACCTGCTCACAGTGGTGAAGAAACGGAAACTCCGATGGTATGGCCACGTCACCAGATCATCCGGCCTTGCAAAGACCATTCTGCAAGGCACAGCGCAAGGAGGTAGAAGAAGAGGGAGACCGAAAAAGAGGTGGGAGGACAACATTCGAGAATGGACTGGTTTGACACTGAGCGAAGCCATCAGGGTTGCTGAGGACAGAGAAAGATGGAGTATGCTGGTTAAACGATCATCTGTGGTGCCCCTACGACCTCCGAGTTACGGGGCAGGATAGGATAGGATAGGCTTTGTACAAATTATAACTTGTGACAAATATCAAAATGTGTGATAAAACATTCAGTGATCCATGCAAATCCTACTCATCTGCCTTCTTCTCGTCTCCCTGCCCTCTTTACGCCACTCAGCATAGCAACAACAAAAAAGACACAGGCTGGGTGGATTGCAAGATCTACGTCGTAAATAAAGTTTACAGTGTAGACAGTCTTATAACCTTCTATCATTACTTTCTTTCTCGATTCTTTGAATGATTCTTCCAATGGCTGTAGCAAACTGTGTGTCGTGGCTGTTTGTAGCGGACCGGGAAACAGCGGTAGTGCAGGCTTTGGTGACGTCAGGAGTGATGTACGTGGTGGCCAAGAACTGCAGCACGGGGGCGCTCTTGACCTGTACGTGCGACACGCATCGTCAAGCCACCCATATTGGAAGGGGAGGTAAATAATTGCAAACAAACAGACTTTAGAGTGTGTTACTAAAAATATAATTATTTGGTAAGCGACGAGGACGTTTTGCCTCATTTTCCAATACCGATTGTTGGACAGTGCAATTAACCAAAACCATAACCTTCATTTACATTGAAAAGCTTAAGCAGAAGCAACTTTTCATCAGCCTTTTCGAGAGACTAGTGAGGCTGGACTACTTAAACAGGTTCTACCACCAAGCTATGTCATCCGCAGGCACCTGTAATGTCACCAATCTTATTACACCGCCGACGTGCTTTGCTTGCCGAATTTCTGTACGTCCTCTTTGCTCTTAAAGACAGACTAGGTCTGAATGCTTTGCTAATCAAAGTCCCATCCTACGTACTCATACAAAGCAGAGTTCCGATTGTCTTTTGCTGGCTGTAGATATCTTAGTGTTTAAAGGGACTGATTCCATCTTTGTCGCTAGGTGCTAAATGGGAGTGGAAAGGCTGCAAGAACGCAGGCGCCAAGCAAGGTGACACCATGTCCAGAGCCCTGTTTGATGGCGTTATCGAAGGCGCGGACGCTCGTGCAGCTGCCAATTTACAAAACAATCAAGTTGGCCGTGAGGTAAAGTGCATTTTGACATTCAGCGCGTAGGACCTGTAGATTATCATTGTGGAGAGAGAGTGAGTTGGTGTTAGAAGAAGAAGACGGCGAAGGAGGAAGAGAATGGGAGGGAGAGAGAGAAAGAGATATATTTCTCTTTTGACTAGAACTGTATTGGGGTGCGCACTCTAGTTTGTTACCGCTCCACAAAATAAGCGGATTATTGAAGGGATTTGGAAATTTGCACTACAAATCATGATTTGGTTTGGAAACTTAAAGTTCTATAAAATTTTGTAACTGCAAAGGAACAGTAGACATATCGGTGCAGATTTAATTTAGACCTCCTGTCACATTTAATCAGGCTCTCTGGAGAACATTGGAGATGCGCTGCAAGTGTCATGGCATCTCCGGAAGCTGTTCACTGCGCACCTGCTGGCAGAAACTACCCGATTTCCGGCGAGTGGGCAACTTCCTCAAAAGACGATACACACGCGCTGTACATGTGGATTTTCAAGATGGGCGCCTTCGTCATGGTAATCAGGTAAGATTTGTAACAAGATGCTGTGCTCTTCTGGCATCAATGGTGTCAATGCTGTATTCCAGTAAGTTATCACTAGATAGTTTTCTATGTAAAAAAAACCATTGCGGATAACTTTAATTATTTTCCCGAAATTTTCTGTTGTAATTAGGAGCATTTGTTGCATTTCATGTGCAAGCAAATCTCTAACTACAAGGTCTGAGCAATAGGACGTCGTCCAGAGATCTAACGTACTGGTTCTTTTTCAGAGGCTACATATAAGTAAGTCTACATAAATCCAGGGTTTCTCTCCTCTCCAGTACCGCTTTTGATGCGCAAGCAGGCTACCACGTACATGGTCGAAGCTACATCATATCATCCCAAAAACGTGGTTTCACCACTGCCGTCTAAAACCTAACACTGCAAGCCTAAATTGCTATAGGTTCTCTCGCGCAATTAAGATGAATCATGAAGTAAGCTTACTCCGTTGCTTTAACTCTCCAACAGGAATAAATAATATTATGTTTTATGTGTAGGCAGGACGCCACGTACGAGGACTGAGCAGCATCATATCGCCCAAAGACCTCGTGTACCTAGTGCCCTCCAGAGATCACTGCAAATCTCAGATTGCCACAGCAGCAGCTTCCTCCTTCGCTGACAACACACACAAGACTGTCGTCCAAGGAGACGTTGTGCATGAAGGTAGGTACTGTTGTTGTCATTATCGTTGACGTCATCGTCATGGTAGTCAAAAAGCTTCTTAATCTTCAGTATCAGCTTGGTCGTTGTCATCGTCAACATCATAAATCATCATCGTCGTCGGCGTCGTCGTGGTCGACGTAATCATCTCTTTATTCACTCACTAACTCACACGTTTAGCATAAGAATTATCATCTTCAGTGTATCAACACCACTACCATTTACCGAAAAAAAATACTATTACATTAAACTAGGTTGAACGTGTTATGAAATGGTTGTACTTTTAAGGACTCCTCTCGTATGTTTCCAACAGGCACAGAGGGCAGAGAGTGCTCCAGGCCTCCAAAAGGAAGAAAAGTCAGCAAAGCGGAGCGACACAGCTGCCGCCGACTGTGTTTAGAATGCGGGCTCAATGTTCGGAAATACATGGTGGAATCCGTTGTTCGCTGCAACTGCAAGTTTTACTGGTGCTGCACCGTGCGCTGCAAAGAGTGCAGGCAGGTAGTGGAAAAATTCTACTGCCAGAGGTAGGGCGATACCAACGATGACAGAAGTCATCATCACTTCCTAGACAAGGCCATCGTAGACGCATTTACCCTTCTCAAGGACAAGAAAGGTACAAATGGCGAGGAACATTCTACTGTATAGAAGTTAGCACTTCAAAAGACAGGACAATCAAAGACGCTTGAGGATATGCAAGGTCCAGAGCGAGGGAAATTCTATTGTCAGAGGTTGAGAGACAAACGATGGTTGATTTGAAGTCATAATTACTAAGGCAAGATAATAACCATAGACACGACTATGTATATCATGAATACAATACAGGTATTGGGCTTTGAAAGACTTTCACCGTTTCAGTAGCATAGGTGCCAGTATCTGAACAGACGTGCGTCTGTCAATGAACGCTTCCCTCTCTCTCTTCCGTTATATAGAAGCGAAAAGGGAAGCGTTCTCATATAGAGACGCTGGTGTATCCAGGCAGTGGCGCCTGTGTTGAGTAGGTTGGAAATGGGAAAAACAACGAAGCTGTGGATGGTTCTTAAATAAATGAAAATTGAATGCTCATTTTATTTACGAACAACTTACAAATGGAACAGCGTTGAAGGAAAATAAAACACTTAATTATAGCTTCTTTATACGTATAACGATTGGGCATTAAAAATTTTTCAGTGGGTCATCAAATGGGATGATCGACTAGGTACAAACATAACGACGAGGTGGAAGAGCATCAAAGAGAAATAGTGCGTTTATCTATTTGTGAACAGCTTGTACACGTCAACGCATTCTTTTTACTCTGTACACATCACCCCTGTCTCAGATCATTAAGGATCATAGTGTTGACCATCACTTCTATGCCGATGACACCCAGCTTAGCAATAGTGAAACTCTTGAAAATCTCCCTTCCATTCTGAAAACATCATCAGACTGCTTCTCAGACATCCAGAATTGGATGACAGCAAATAAATTACAACTCAATGCAGACAAAACAGAGGTCATGCTCATTGGCACTAAACATAAACTGTCCGCTACCCTCAACGACACAATAGCTCTCGGTCATAACACCATCCCCCTTTTGCCTGCTGCAAAGAACCTGGGTGTTGTCCTGGACAATACCTTAGATATGTCAGATTTTATCCGCAAACATTGCAACTACCAACTCCGCATCGGACTTATCTGTAAATACCTGACAATCGACGCAACTTCTAAACTTGTGACGTCTTTCATTCTCTCTCGACTTTACTACATGTATTACAACTCTCTTCTTTCTGGTCTGCGTGCTTCTTCCATCCACCATCTGCAACGTGTTCAAAACGCTGCCGCTCGCCTTATTCTCAAAAAGAAAAAAAATCTGACCACATTACTCCACTTCTTCGCTCACTCCACTGGCTTCCCATACAGCAAAGAATTCTTTACAAAATCTGTCTTTTCTGCTACAAATGTCTCCATGACTCCGCTCCTTCATACCTTTCCGATGATATCCAACGCTACACTTTCTCTCCAAACTTGCACTCTTCGTCCGACACACTCCTTCTCAGGATGCCTCGCCACAAACTGTCCTCTGTTGGTTCTAGATCTTTTTTTTTGTCTTTGGACCAAACTGCCTGGAAATCATTACCACTTTCTCTACACAGCATACCGAATATCAACACCTTCAAAGCAAACCTCAAAGCTCGTTTCTTCTCTAAATTCTTCTCCTGATATGTTCTGTCTTCAAACTATTTCTTCCATATCGCCTCATCCTTTTCGTATGTGCGTGCGCGTGCACGTGTGTGTATGTGTGTGTGTGTGCGTGTGTGGGGAATCATTTTGTTTAGTATTGCCTCTCCCCCCAATCCGCTTTGATTTCGCCTGCTCCCAGCCAAGTATGTATATGTATTGTACTAATGTTTAATGAGTGTGTGAATGCGTGGGGATGCGCTTTGAACTGTAACCTTACTAGAAAAAGCGCTTTATATATTATTATTATTATTATTATTATTATTATTATTATTATTATTATTATTATTATTATTATTATTATTATTATTATTATTATTATTATTATTATTATTATTATTATTATTGCGGATGACATTGATGGGTTGGCTGGAAAGGAACAAGAACTTGAACAGCTGGTACAGAGAACTGACACCACTTCCAGAGCCTATGGAATGGAAATAAGTGCAACATGATCACCAACGACACCGATGGCATCAACATGGACATCAAAGTCCCAGACCAATCCCTCAATACAGTGCATAGCTTCAAATATTTGGAGCCAGTGTATTAAATTTTGGGTCCCGACAGGAAGTCCTCTCCAGGATCGAACAAACCACTGCTGCCCTGGCAAGGTTGAAGCCCATTTGGATAGACAAGTTCATCAGTCTACACTCCAAGGTAAGGCTGCTGCGCCCCCTTGTCATCTCCATCTTCCTATAGGCTTGCGAAACACAGCCGATCTACAACGAAGAATATTTCTGGAGCCATTGTATCAAACATTGAGTCCCGACAGGATGTCCTCTCCAGGATCGCACAAACAACTGCTGCCCTGACAAGGTTGAAACCCTTTTGGAAAGACAGGACCATCTGTCTACATTCCAAGATAAGGCTGTTGCGCTCCCTTGTCATCTCCATCTTCCTATACGCTTGCAAAACATGGACCCTCACAGCAGATCTACAACGATGAATACAAAGCATGGAGATGAGGTGTTACAGAAGACTTCTGGGCATTTTTATACCCAACACATCACCAAAAACGAAATCCGAAAGACCATCACACAAGCCATTGGACAACACGATGACATGTCACAGTGGTGAAGAGACAAAAACTCCGATGGTATGGCCACGTCACCAGAGCATCAGGCCTTGCAAAGACCATCCTGCAAGGCACGGTGCAAGGAGGCAGAAGAAGAGGGAGGGTAATGAAGATGGAAAGAAAGTTTTTACTGCCGAGGTGGAAACGTGATTTAAAGTCATTGCTTCAAGGATAGCGCAACCAAAGACGCATGTATCGTGCATAGTGACAAGCATGGTCATGTTTTCGTCATTTCCAATAAATTATATCACTTTGAATGTGGAGGCAGGTATCACTACCGCTGTTGTTGCAAGGCATGTGGTATACTACTATAGTAGATCTACTACTTCCAAAGACGACGACATCGACGACGACGACGATGATGATGATGTCTTGTATAGCGCGATCCTTCATGTCGGTAGAAACGCTTATTGCGCATGTAGAAGTTGGGGCGGGAGGGGGGAGGGGCAGGAGAAGGGGGGGGGGAAGGAGAAGGGTGGGAGGGTGGTGGTGTTTTGTTGTTGTTGTACCAAATTTTATTCATCAGATTAACATAAGTTGAACTGATAAAACATTGACGTTATCTCGAGGTGAGAGAAAAACTAAATATTCGGTGCTCTGTGAAAAGTAAAAGGAAGAAAAAGTGATTGAGTGATTGAATGCAGTTGTTGATGTACGCTGAATAAAGTTTGAAAACTTCATACGACGACTCTGTGCCTTGTTGCTGATTGAACGGGTTGCGTGGATAAACGAATCTGAGTTACGCTTTATCAGGACTTCAGCATTGGGGCTGAATCAACTACTGATAGAAAAACACCAACATCAAACGAGTGTAACATTTTGGGGATGAAGTGAACCCAAAACAAGAATACTATTGGTACAGTAGTACTGATATGTTGTGGGACGAAACTGGCCGTGAAGCCTTTCTAAAGGTCCCTTCTCCTTCAAACTTTACATTGTGTTTATTATATCATGCAAATCTACATAACCGATTATTCATCAAAATAATAAAATAGGTCTGATTTTCGTATTAGTTAGTTAGTTATTCATTTTTTACAGGGTCAAGCGGACTGTAAAGAGCTGAATCATGACCACAAAATCAAGACCACAACTTGGCTGAAAGAGGACTCGCCCCCGATCCGCATAAAAGATCTACCGAAACAACCCTAGTGGTAACACTGAAGGCACTCTACCAGCCGGTCATTTTACAATAAAGACATCCCACGCAGGGGGCGTTGAGGCTATACTCTAATTTATCGAACCCCCGTTTCTATCCTATCCTATCCTGTCCCGTAACCCGAAGGTCGTAGGGGCACCACAGATGATCGTTTAACCAGCATACTCCATCTTTCTCTGTCCTCAGCAGCCCTGATGGCTTCGCTCAGTGTCAAACCAGTCCATTCTCGAATGTTGTCCTCCCACCTCTTTTTCGGTCTCCCTCTTCTTCTACCTCCTTGCACTGTGCCTTGCAGAATAGTCTTTGCAAGGCCTGATGATCTGGTGACGTGGCCATACCACCGAAGTTTCCGTTTCTTCAACACTGTTAGCAGGTCATCGTGTTGTCCAATGGCTTGTGTGATGGTCTGTCGGACTTCGTCGTTGGTGATGTGTTGGGTATAGGAAATGCCCAGAAGTCTTCTGTAGCACCTCATCTCCATGCTTTGTATTCTTCGTTGGAGATCTGCTGTGAGGGTCCATGCTTCGCAAGCATATAGGAAGATGGAGATGACAAGGGAGCGCAGCAGTCTTACTTTGGAATGTAGACTGATGGTCCTGTCTTTCCAAATGGGCTTCAACCTTGTCAGGGCAGCAGTTGTTTGTGCGATCCTGGAGAGGACTTCCTGTCGGGACCTTTGTCTGATACAATGGCTCCTAAATATTTGAAGCTATGCACTGTGTCGAGGGATTGGCCTTGGACTTTGATGTCCGTATTGATGCCATTGGTGTTGTTGGTCATCATTTTGGTCTTCTCTGCACTTATTTCCATTCCATAGGCTTTGGAGGTGGTGTCAAGCCTCTGTACCAGCTGTTCAAGTTCTTGTTCCTCTCCAGCCAATCCATCAATGTCATCTGCAAAACGAAGATTGGAGATTGCTCTACCCCCTATGCTGACTGTGCCTTCATGGTCTGCAAGAGCATCCGACATGATGCGCTCTAGGAAGATGTTGAAGAGTGTTGGAGAGAGTAGGCATCCTTGACGCACACCGATTGTTGTTCTGAACCAATTCCCGATGGCTCTGTTGTGGAGGACTGCACTGGTAGCCTTGTCATACAGGCTTTTGATGACTTCAATAATTTTAGGGCTGATGTTGTACACTTTCATTGTTGCCCATAGAGCTGCATGCCAGACTCGGTCAAACGCCTTCTTGAAGTCTATGAACACATGATATAGATGTTGTTGGTGCTGTAGGTATTTCTCACAGATTATTCTGAGGTTGAAAATCTGCTCAGTGGTACTTCGCCCTGCCCTGAATCCTGCTTGTTCTTCAGCTATGATTTGTTCAGCTTGGGGTTTCAACCTGTTGAGTATTATTTTCAGGAGGACCTTGCTGGGATGGCTGATGAGGCTGATGGTCCGGTAATTTTCACACTCCTGAAGGTTACCTTTTTTGGGAAGAGTGATGACAAGCGACTGGGTCCATGGTATAGGCCACTCCCCACTCTGCCAGATCTTGTTACAGATAATGGTGAGGGCATCAATCATCGCTTCTCCTCCTGCTTGTAGCAGTTCCGCGGGTATGTTGTCCACTCCCGCTGACTTCCCTTTCTTTAGCGCTTGCACTGCTGCCTCAACTTCTTCCCGGAGAATTGGGAGGATTTCTTCTTCTTCTCTGTTCTCGGGACATGCTAGAACTGGTGGGTCTCCATTTGGTGTATGGTTGTAAAGGTCAGAGCAGTACTCTGTCCATCTGTCCAAGACTTCTTGTTCTTCTGTAAGGCATATGCCAGACTTGCTTTGGATAGTGGAGACTTTGGGCTGTTTGACACTTGTCAGCCGCTTCACAGTCTGGTAGGCCTTCTTGCTGTTGTTCTTGTTCAGACTGTTCTCTATTTCCTGGCATTGATCTTCTATCCAGTTCTCCTTTGCTGTGAGCATGCCTTTTCGGATGTCATTGTTGATTTTTCGGTAGACATCAGCTCCCTGTGAGGTGTTCTTTTTCTTTTTCATCTCTCTTCGTTTATCACACAGATCCAAAAGTTCAGGTGTGATCCACAGCTTCTTCTTTGGTCGGTGCTTGCCATGGATCTCAGTGGCGACATCTGTCACAGCTGAGTTGAAGGTGGTGGTCATGGTGTTGACATCTACTTCACCAGCCCCCAAAATGAGCAGTGGTGCAAATTTCCCTCCAATTGTGGCCTGAAATAGTTCTGCCACCTCCGGGTCTTGCAGTTTGTCCAGGTCGAACTTCAGTCTAGTGCACTTTGCTGTATTTACTCTCTTCAAGTGGAGCCGGAAAGACATCATCACGAGATCGTGGTCACTTCCGATGTCTGCTCCTGGAAAAGTACGTGTCCTGCCAATGTTGATGCTTGATCTGAAGCGTTTCTTGACCATGATGTAGTCTATTTGGTTGTGATGCTCCCCGCCAGGACTGTGCCATGTCCATCGTCGGGAGTTTTTGTGGAGACCAAGCGTGTTTGCCAGTACCAGATTGTTGTATCTGGCAAACTCCAAGAGTCTCAGACCCCTGTCATTTGTCTCGTTGTTGCAGTGGGGTCCACATGTGTCTCCCCAGTTGTGGTGCGCATCTTGGCCAACCTTGGCATTCCAGTCGCCTTGCACTATGACTATGTCCTTCTTCGGCACTTGGTCAAGGACCGCCTGTAGATTTTCATAAAAATCCTCCACTTCGCTGTCGTCATAGTCTGATGTTGGGGCGTAGGCCTGGATGATGGTGATGTTGAAAGGGGCTGCTCTCAGGCGGATGGTAATGAGTCTACTGGAGACTGGGCGGCAACCCATGACAGTGGCTAGAATGTTCTTGTGGACCAAGAATCCAACGCCGTGTTCGTGCCTGTCATCCCTACCGCTGAAATAGAGCTTGTGGCCTTTGTCGGTCGTTGTTTCACCTAGGCCTTTCCAGCGCAGTTCGCTGATACCTAGAACATTCCATCGATAGTGGTCCAACTCGTGGGCCAGTTCTTCTAAACCCCCGTTTACAAAAACAAAATAGAATATAAACATCATTATAAAATATCAACAAAATACATACATATAAAATGCCTACATTGCCAAATATCATAGGAAGCCCCAGTGACCACCTGGCAGAGGCGTCCAATATTCCCAAGCTGATCCAACAGACCTCACACGCAAATGTAGTTTTGTCCCGGAAGAGTTTCCAAGAAAAAAGGTAGGTGATCTAGCGAAGAAGAAGATAGTATAGTATAGTAGATTGAAAGAACAGAGTAGGAATGAAAAAGAACAAAGGAGAAAGACAGCGACAGTGGGAATTTAAAGCACTAAATTTCCTGGTCTGGTCTGGTATTAGATTAACGTCCCCAACACCAAAGCGTAAGGGGGACGAACTAAATTTCCTGACTGTGGGGATACTATTTATATTGAAACCCCCGGCACCCCCACGAGGCGGGAAGCCATTGGACAACACGATGACGTGCTCACAGTGGTGAAGAAACGGAAACATCGATGGTATTGCCACGTCACCAGAGCATCAGGCCTTGCAAAGACCATCCTGCAAGGCACGGCGCAAGAAAGCAGAAGAAGAGGGATGCAGAAAAAGAGGTGGGAAGACAACATTCGAGAATGAACTGGCTTGACACTGAAGCCATGAGAGTTACTGAGGACAGAGAATGATGGAGTACGCTGGTTAAACGATCATCTGTGATGCCCCAACGACTTTCGAGTTACGGGATAGGATAGGATAAAGAAGGGACGGGTGTTATGGGAGGTTAAGGTAAAAAGGTAAAGGTTGTCTCATAGCCTTGTGGCCGTAGGGGAGCGTGATGTTGGAGATCACACTTAGGCCTATCTTGGGCCAGCGTAATGAGGGTGATGACCATCTCTCTCCCTCGCAGCTTTACCTTCCCCACCCTGAAGAGAGTAGGTACTCAGTCACAGTTGAGTCAACTGGGGGCGTTGTTATTTGTCGCTTCACGTTTTGCGGTCACCCATCCAAGTGCTAACCGCACTGTACGGCGTTAAACTTGCGACACAGTAGCGAGTGCTCCAACCACTGCGCTATCCGACACCCCTGTTATGGGAGAAAGTTAGAATAATCGAAGAAGTAGTAGAGGGGGAGGGGAATTAAGTCAGGAAAGGTAAGATGGAGTAGAGTGGGAGTGAATGGGCTAAACACCAATCGGTCTTGTGCGGCACGCTATATCTTAAGAACTACTGAACGGATTTCTACCAAACTTCATAATCCCAATACTTAGGTTAGTGTCCAGTCTACAGTTCTAACCAGTCAGAAACACTTTTTGTGGGTTCAAGTGTATACCTAAACTATATTCAAAACGCATATCCATTTTCTTTAGGACCGCATTCAAGCCACCATATACCCCAACTCACATTTCCAGAGACTGCAGAGTGCGATTGAAAACGCAAATGAGAAAACAGGAATTTCCAATCCTACGTCACAAACTCTGAAAATCACTAGTGTTCTTGATAGAAATTGATCCATTGCCTTTAATAATAGCTATCAGTGCGCATGCATGCTAATACCGTATCTTGTGACTGGATGGAATTTCACACTCAGAGGCAGCACACATTCGACCTATCTTGATTCTTTTCTCTATGTCACAAACGAGAAAGCCCGTTTTGTCGTTTGACATTCGATTTAGCTTTTGACCATAGGCGCTTACATTCGGGTACCGCTAACGGCGTTATAGAGACGGTTGTCGGCCGTCATGACCGTAAAATAATGTGTCACTGACAGGCACCACAAACGTGACTATTTGCTTTTAAAATATAGAAGAGATCCTTTACACATTTTTCGAATATTGAGGGTTGCTATAGTATATTATTTTCTATTTAAAAAAAAAAAAAAAAACAACCGTCATCCTGTTTGTCAATATTGGCTGAACCGATTTTGTTAAATTATTTTTTTTGCTTGCAGATAGGCCCATCATTCCATGTTTTCATTTTGTTTCTTTAGGATAAAGCTGAGTCGTAAAGAAAAGTAAAACGTTTAAAAATGCTGATTTTCATCTCAGTGTGGGTGTATTTGGAAATACATTTGAATGTCCTGCAATCTTGTTTTTCATTTTCCAATTGTTAGTGGTTTTGTGTGTGCGTGTGTATGTTTGTGCGGTTACGGGGGTCAAGTATTCTTCACAGTTTTTATTGTCGTTTTGCAGATTTCTTCCATTCTTGATTTCACAGTGTGCATGACACTAGCTTTGTGTATATGTGTGTGCGTTTGCTTCTTTGCCCCTGTGTACATAGTTAGTTATTCATTGCTGACAGGGTCCAGCGGACTGCAAAGAGCCGAATCAGGACCACAAAATTAAGACCACAACTTGGCTGAAAGAGGACTCGCCCTTGATCCGCATAAAAGATCTGCTGAAACAACCCTCCCTGTGTATATTCTACAATAAATCCAAAACAGGCGCTTATTTTCAAAACACTTTATTATTATTATTTAGTATTATTCACATCTTACAATGTCAGTCACATAATACACAATTCACAAAACACACCGAAATATTAACAGAAAAAAAATTACATCAAAGATCCGTATTTTCACTTTGCATAAAAAACTTTCAAAACATTCACTACCATTTATTTGTCATACCATTCTTTTCTCTACAACAATCTTTTCTTCAAATCGCATACCATCATCACATTTTACTTTATCAACAAGCGCAGCATCTTGCAAGCAGAAAAATAATGTTATAAACAAAAAATAATATACTTGGTTTGTTTTATTTTTGGGGTTGTTTTGTTTGTCATTCCTCGCTCTATGGGAACCGTATAAACTTCTTGGAATTATTTCAAATATTAACATAAGCTTGCAGCTTAATAATTCAACATTAACAGTGCCAGATAGACAGAATGTGTCTCAATTTACCAACATTGCCTCCAAATACCATTTGAACTTAAAAGGCTTTGGAACCAACGATGTCTTTTTTATTTTTTTGAAAATGAAAATGACTTAACTTGGGAAATAGCATTGTTTTCACATTAAAACACGATATAATGGCAATCATTGCTCAAACTGCCCACTAGGCTATAATTTTAAGCGTCCCCTCCTAATTCTGAACAAAAACAACTGTGCCTACTATACACTTTGGCTGCTGTGCTATTTTTAGAATCAACTTTGTTGCTATTAAGAGGCATGTAAAACAAATGAACTTATAAAAGCATATCAAAACTGCACTTTGAAAGATTTTTTGGGGGGGTGGCGGGGGGTGGGGGAGGGGAGGTAAAGGGGGGTTGCTTAATCTTGCTTTTTACAGGTGGGGCAACACTCACGGTTAATTTGCAAAGGATTTGTGCAGCTAAAATCTGTGATCTTTGGGCCCTTCATCAGAGCCATACTTTTCCCACAACTGCAATATTTCTGACAAGTGTGGCTGAGAAAGTCGCAATTTCTTTATTCTTTTGAGATAACAACAGAGTAGGGCAGCATTGATTGATTGATTTATTGTTGCTTTAGGTCCAGCGGACTCTTCCGAGCCAAATCAGGACCGGACAACCCCCGATCTGCATAAAAGATCTGTTGAAACAACCCCAGTGGGAAAATTGAATGCCCTCCACCGGCCAGTCACTTTACAATAAAGACATCCCACGCGAGGGACGGCTGAGGGTTGACCTCAACTACGCGAACTCCCCGATTACAAAAACAAAATAGAATACAAACATCATTATAAATCATCAACAAAAAACATACATATAAAATGCCTATAGTGCGAAATAGTACATTCATAGGAAGCCCTAGTGACCACCCGGCAGAAAGCGTCCAACACTCCCAAGCTGATCCAACAGACCTCATACACAAACAAGGAGTCTTGTCCAGGAAGAGTTTTCAAGAAAAAAGGTAGGTCATTGATCTAGCGAAGAAGAAGATAGTATAGCAGAGTGGTAGGACAGATCGGGAATGGGAAAGAGCAAATGAGGAAGACAGCGACAGTGGGAATTTAAAGCACTAAATTTCCAGAAAGTGGGGATACTATTTATACTGAAACCCCCGGCACTCCAACGGGGGGAACTGTTGCCGCAGTTAATTTGTCATGCCTACAAAGGCAAGACAGGTTTTCAACTGGGGCTTTCACTGTACCCTTTATAGGTTAGAACAATCTACAGTGGCAAGATTGCTCATGACCCCAAGGGGAGTAGGGCAGCAAACAGTCACTTTATTTTTCGTTGTTTAAGGCAAATGAAAACTTAATTTCTTCATCGTTTACCAGACTTCTTTAAATAAATAAATAAAAACTTCTTTATTCAGATGTTTGCTCTTACTCATTTAAATTTAACTTCAGCTTTCTAACAGAGACCCACACATTTTTTTCTTTTCTAATTACCTCTATCTTTGAGATCCCTTTAAAAAAACTCTGGCATAGTTTGTGACAAACTGAGTAAATTTTAAATCAATCAATACATCTTCATCGAAATTCGTCTGATAACAATACTGAAGAAAATTAAGGAATGATATGGACAGACCAAGGTGACTAAAAAAGAACAGAATAAGGTGATTGCACTAAAAATATGTCCTAAACCTTTTTGAATGTGACTCGCCCACAGCAGTATAATTATGCTATTACTCATTATAAACAAACATTAAAACAGTTCACACTGCTTGATGTTCATAGCTGTTAATAACTAAATACTTACAGCAATTGCAAAATATTAAGACGTAAGACACTACTAGTTACTGACATTACAATAACTTATGCGACATGCAATTCCTACAAAATTACTTCTACAAACAAATTACAATTACCAATGCTTTCTGATGCAAATAATTCAAGGTGTCGCAAATTAAAATGTATTCACAATCAAAATGTTATTTCATAATTAATTGGATAATAAATAATCTATTCTCAATTATTATATATTTACACTCAGGAATTTAGCTAATTTTGGCATATTTATTAGCACAGCTAATGAAAAGGCAGCACAGCTAACCTATAGTCAAAAATATACTCTCAAGTGACTGATGCATAGCAAAGAAGTATAATAACTTACATAGTCATCGTTCACAAAATTATTTACCCTTACAGTGACACTCACTATACAAAATATGTATAACTCTTCACAAAAGTTAGTTAACCCAAAAAATAACAAATACACAGCAAGACAACACAAATCTTTGGTTCACTAAACAATTCTAAGTCACAATGTCTTCAGGACAAAATGATAGAACCAATACACACAACAAGAGAACACATTGGAATCAAATACCATAATTTTCTTCAATCATTCTAATAACCACAACATTTTTCAACTTTCCATTTCCCTCTCCAATTTTTTTATCATGGTTTCAGTATCTCATTCATAATATCTTACACTTGAAACTTCAGGAATACCAAATCAATCAATGTTCCCCTTCCTTGGAAAAATCACATCATGATTTGTAATGTTCAGAAACATCAAATGAAAGAAAGGTACAGACAGTGTACAAAAATGATGGAATTTTGTTAGCATTATGAAGAAAACCAACCACAAACAAGCACATGTAGCCATGTAAACAACATTCTAGAAATCAATAAGGCATCTATACAATAATCTAGTCAATGGGTCTAGATTTTTAATTTGCAGATTCATAAACATATACTCAAAGTTTCTTAAGGTGAAGTACAATTTACTTTTTTTTAATATACTGATACAAAACCAGTTTACATCAAATACCACATAAACATCTAAAGCATACTTTCTATAATTATGTTCTCAAATTAAATACTGTCCAAACAAATATATTACTAAGATGACTGTGAATGAAACTGCCTATTTAGTTAACTGTACCAGGTGGGTATATCTAGGTGAAACTACAAGCAAAGTTAAGTTGTACGTATTATTATTATTGTTTTGGTCCTGAGGACGTCAGCAGTGAAATCCTACTGAAATGCATCACAAAATATATAGGTAATCGAATCGCAATGCAATCAACAGACTATTATTCTATTATAATTCTTGACTTTAAAGGAATTTATAGTTTCAATCTGCTGGTAACTAAAATAGCATAATCTCATGATTGACAAAACATTTTACTAACACACACACAAAAAAACCACAAACAATCCATTAGAAAATCAAATTAGTCCAGAAAGCGAACCAATTCAGAAAAGTTGGCAGGGAATCAAGAACATCAGCATAAGATATGATATGCAAATTTGAAACTGTAATTGTGAGATGGTTATTTCAGACAAATTAATTTCTAAGCATTATACCCCATAACTGACAAGCTGACCTGTTCAACTTTACATATATACTAAATAGAGGGGCCACGTGTGAACAGTAATATAGTGGCATTCTTATTGAATTCAGAACTAAGGCAAGAAATATTGAGAAAGCTGAAAAATAAAATGCAAACAAACCATAGAAGACCCTGAGAACACACAATCTTATGGTAATGAAACTGATAATTTATAAGAAATTTAGTTAGTTATTCTTTTGCTTACAGGGTCCCACAGACTGCAAAGAGCCGAATGAGGACCACAAAATCAAGACCACAACTTGGTTGAAAGAGGACTCACTCCTGATCCGTATAAAAGATCTGCTGAAACAACCCTAGTGGTAACACTGAAGGCACTTCACCAGCCGGTCACTTTGCAAATAAAGGCATCCTACGCAGCTTAGTGGATGCTGAGCATATACTCTAATTTATCGAACCCCCTTTTGCAAAAAAAAAAGAAAAGAAAAAGAATATAAACATTATAAATTAATGAACAAAACACATACATATAAAATGCCTACATTGTTAAATAATATCATAGGAAGCCCTAGTGACCATTTGGCAGAAAACATCCAATATTCCCAAGCTGACTCAGCAGACCTCATACATAAATAAGGAGTTTTGGAAGAGTTTTCAAGAAAGAAGGTTGGTGACTGGTCTAGTGAAGAAGATAATATAGTAGATTGATAGAAGAGAGTAGGAATGAGAAAGAACAAAGGAGAAAGACGGCGACAGTAGGAATTAAAAGCATTAAATTTCCAGAAAGTGGGGAAACTATTTATACAGAAACTTCTGGCACCCCCACGGGGGGTTATGAGAAACTGCTCTGCAATAAAGCGACATAGACACACATACAAACAAGTTTAATTTTTACAATCACCTCAAGAAAAAATAGTGCACATTATTACAAATATCTCACAAAGCGAACTTTAAATACATTGACTCACTGACTGCACACGTTGAAAGTCCAAAATCAATTTGCTGCACCTTTCTTACCTGAAGCTAATACAAAAAGCAATCAAATCTTTCAAATGACATAGTCCAGCATTTATACAAGAGATAATAATACAAATAGGAAAGCATTATTTTTTTCTAGGCAATATTAAACATGGCTTTAGTATCTACTAGAAGAAAACAAAATCGTTGTAGTTTCTAAACTTGATCTAAACAAGCATGTAAATAGGGATAAAGGTGGGGGGAGGGGTGGGGGTGTTCAAAAACTTAGTTCAGAATCAAACCTATAGCATTATCATCACAACCATCATAATCTTCATCAGCAGCAGCACACAAATCAATCCTTGAGTTCTCCGACTAAAATAAACCCAAATGGAACAAAATGGGCAGACTAAAATTGTTCATACCAAGAAAACCTGATACACAGAATCTTGGAAAGTTGATTCAAAACATGTGGATTTATGGTGAAATGCTTATAAAGAATATCTCTTAAAAATCAAAAAATGACTGCACTGACAACCACCACCTTCCACACATGTGCACAAAATCAAATTCGTACCAAGACAGAAACTGTTGATAGTTGTACACTTTCAGATCTGGGTAACACAATCATATTCAAAAACCTACATACAAAACATCCATTCCACGTTTCTTCCTAACATGCATTGTTTGAATCAAAACAGCACCATTAACAACCAATAACATAAAATGTTTTTAGGCAACAACATTTTATTGCTTCTACCCAACATTTTGAAGTGCTCGCGTGGTTTTTACTTAAAGAGTTATGTAGAAACTGAAGTAGCACTTGTACCCTTCTCAAACAGAATTTGTATACTCAATCACACTTAATTTAGTTATTTATTGCTTACAGGGTCCAACAGACTACAAAGAACCGAATCAGGGTCACAACTCGGTTGAAAGTGGACTTACCCCTTATCTATATAAAAGATCTGCTGAAACAACCCTTGTGGTAACACTGAAGGCACTCCACCAGCCGGTCACTTTACAATAAAGACATCCCACTCAGGGGACATTGAAGCTATACTCTAATTTATTAAACCCTAGTTTACAAAAAAAAAAAAAAAAATATATATAAACATCAAAATAAAATATCAACAAAACACATACATATAAAATGCCTACATTGCTAAATAATAATATCATAGGAAGCCCTAGTGACCATTTGGCAGAGAAGTGTCCAATATTCCCAATCTGACCCAACAGATCTCATACACAAATTAGGAGTTTTGGAAGAGTTTTCAAGAAAAAGGGTAGGTGACTGGTCTAGCGAAGAAGATAGTATAGTAGATTGATAGAACAGATTAGGAATGAAAAGAACAAAGGAGAAAGACATCGACAGTGGGAATTTAAAGCACAAAATTTCTAGAAAGTCAGGATACTATTTATACAGAAACCCCCTGCATTCTCATGGGGGAATCACACTTAAGATTCATTCACAACTACTCCACAAACTTTAGTAAGATCTGTTTACACAATTAATAAAATTTTTGAAAATTTGCAACAACGATGTTCATTTCCACTCCAATGATGATGCATGCACCATTAATTAAAAAAATAAAAATAAACAGAACTCACATAAGCTCATTCACATACAACAAGAATTGTAAACCAGTACATTAGCAGACTTCTTAAATGTGAGCTTGACAAGAGTAATACAATAATCAGCTTGCTTACATATTTAATCTCAAAGCTATCCAACAAGAAATCTTGTGAAATAATTTCAGTAATGCAAACCTTTTTTTTTTTTCAGCAATTAAACAAATATCAAAATATCCTCAAGAAACAGCAATGATATTATTATTGTGAATATTAATAAACTTTAAAGCAACCTAGTTCTGTTTCATATTGACAATGACCTGCTTCAGTATTGCTACCAAGTATGGCCTTTTAATAATAATGCAATCTATCTTACAAAAGATGCTGGGGAAGTTTGTTATATTGAAATTCAATGTTCACATGTATAGAAAGCAATTCTACTTACTTCACACCATAGCATACATTCCCAACTGAATTTAATGTTGTACAAAGAGGCAATACATTTCTACATACAATTTGATACCCACATAATATTACAATTAGGTAAAGATGTTCCCGTAATCTTTCAGTCTTTGAAGAGAGGAAGCACTTGGGTTTCAGAGTCGGCCTAGTAAGGGTGGCACCAATCCTCTCCCTCGCTACCTTCCTTACCCTGGCTCTAAACAGATCCAGGTACCCATTCGTAGCTGGACTGGGGTGTTTTGGGCCACTTGTTTCATTGTGGGGTTGTGTGCGTGTGTCATTTGGTGGTTGCCTCCAAAGTGTGGTTGCCCATCCACGTATTAACCAAGCTGGAAGTTGCTTATGTACCCAAACCACTACAATGCGCCACCCTAGATTTCAGCTGCAGAACTTAAAGTAACATGGTTATTTTCAGCTGATCAACTAAATTCATTTACTTTAGAATCATACTACAAAATTATCACTGTTCAACTCAAAACTATTTGTTTTCAATACAGAATGCAAACATGTTCATTCTTACATTACAGAACGCAAACTATTTCTGCTGAATAACCTATCTGTCTGAAAGGCCTGCTTTGACAGATGTAGTATTGTAACTTAATTCATCACCAACAATACTGGCAATAATGGATGGCCTAAATGCAGGCCAAACAATTACGTTAAATCTAAATTGTGTGGACAAAATTGATTCTAGGCAAACAAGCAAGCAGCTACACAGCAACAAGCAATCTAAATTAACAGCAGTTTTGTTCTTGTTTCTTTAACACATTAAAATCACAGATACTGGGGCTGGGGAATTTGGATTTAGTGCAGAGAAGTGGAACAGGCAAGAGATGTTTTTTTAAAAACTAGCGTACAGCAAGAACATTATTTTGTTACCTTCAGCAACAAGCAATAAAATTATATTTTGGTAAATATAGTACTGCCTGTAGAACATTAATTCAATCAATTCATACAACTTACAAGCCACTTTCTCGACGCTCTTGAAAAAGAAAAGAAATATGTCCAACTCAATGAAGACCTCGTTTGCTATCATCTATTCCTATTAAACGGTAGCTCTCTCTCTTTCTGTTATGCATATATTGACCCAAAAGTCTCCCTGTACGCTTGATGTGGTATATTTGAGCAAATTGGGTGTAAGATATGGCATAATTGTAAAGTCTATTTTGACACAGTCAGTGACAAGCCTCAACACTTTCTCAACCACTTACTCCTAATCTATGGGGTTCCTGAAATGACTAGTCAAACTGTTAACATCCCTTTCACACATTTTCTTCATGCACCGACTACATTCTCTTTTCTGCAGGCAACAACTAGTCCAGCTTTTTTCACTCAATACAAAATGTTATCATTTTCAGCATCAACTGTCAACACTTTCAACCGTTACATTCCTAAAAATCCATGATAAATGTTCTTATCATCCACCATCAAACAATTTTGTTTCCACTCTAGGACACATGATCATCTATCTTTTTCATAACTAACATTGGCATTCAGGGCACACAATGAATTTGTACTTTCAATATTACCAGCACATGTGTGATCATCCCAATACAAACTCTCATAGTAACAATTCACCACAAACACATACAGTTTCAAAACACACATTCACAAAATCTACCAATCTCCAACATATATATACAAACTTTCAAAACATTTATGCTATTTTCTACCTACCTCCACACACCAAATGTAAAGTGTTCCCAGATTTAATACAGAGACACAGAACTGCAAACACTGATGATAATGCAGGCACAAAGCTGAACACAAAATGATAAACCTGACTTGGTGACTGAAAGTTACACATTTTATTAAGTACTGAATGTATTTTTGTCACAGCAATTTTACAATGCTGACAAATCATGCCCTATTCAGCATCTGTCCCACCGTCGGCTATGGAAAGCGATCATGCCAAATGCTGATCTTGATATAGCAGGAAATACATGAATTTGTGAACTCAGTTGAACAAGATAAATATTATTGATTTATTCTGCCACCTCAGAATAATATTTTCAAAAGTGAACAAAAGAATATTATTATAGATGAGGAAACATTTTTGAAAGTGATCATGAGAATATTGCTAGAAATGGGGCAGTTGCAGGGGTGGCATTTTTTTCATATAAACTAGAACTAGCTGACATGCGACGTTTTCAATGAGGATTTTTACCTTTTAAGGTATTAGATAGATATACTAAAATTTTCATTTCAAATAGCTCTTATCAAGAAATTTTTCTTGGCAATATCAATGACAAAGACCATGGATAGATCAAAGAACAACAGCTGGATGTGTTTATAACTCCTGTAACCACCAGCATTACAGACATCAAAGAGGGAAACAACAATGTCAAGATTAACAATTGAACACCCCGTGGATGCATTTATTACTCCTGTCATGGACCAACTTTAGACCCCAGTACTGTTTTCACAAACGTTTGAGTTGATGCTGCTGAAATCTCTGTACAATATGCTCCAAAGAAAAGAAAAATAAATGTTGATGTCACTGACGATGAAGAGACAGCAATATTTACCCCTTGTGCTGTACGACTGACAAGAATTACAACACAATTTTCACAAAACCATGTTTTGAGAAATTATAACAGACGCCGACTAATGATGACAGATTTTCAGCAAACATTTTACCGCTTGAACAAATGACGGAGGTTCAAGTCTACATTAAAAACTCGTAGAATAGATTTAACCTACAATGACGTGTTGACCAAAAACTGACGGTGATGTCTTGAGGCAAAGCAGGGTTAGGAAAATAAAAGAAAACTACTAATGCTTTCATGGACTGAGTAGAACAGCAGGTGAGCCTGGTGGGACACAGTTGGATGTTGGGTTGTCTACGCCTCTACGTGGGTCATGCGTATTCCAACAGCTGTTTGTGGTAGAACAATAGGTACCTGTGGGTTCAAATATACAAATTCAGTCATAAAAAATTAGGTTTTATGTTAAAGTAATCAGAAAATGGAGATACTATAATGACTGGATACTGCATATAATAAATAAATGGTTGCTGAGCTGAAACAGATGTTAAGTGTAGTCCTCAAAGCAAAAAATATCAAAAGAAGCATAAGATATTGACACATTAGAATGCCACAGCCAAAAATACAAACAGTTCAATTTTAAAAAAAACAACAACTACTAATTCCAATAGCATACTCCTTCACAATCTTTCTCTTCCAATTCATATCGGGTTTCAAATGATTAAGTTATCCAACTGTTGAAAATAGAGAAGCCCAACCCTCCCCTTCCTCTGCTGGTCTGCATTCACCAAGTCAACCACTGCACATTCTATCCTCTCTCTGCTTTCCTCTCTGTCCAATCCTTCTCTGGTTCTGTGTAAGTAGGTCTTGGGCGACGTGGGTTCAAATCCTGATTTCAGCAAACTATTGTGTGATTGCTGGACTTTAGTGGCCAGTGCATTGAGAAATTCTTCGAGCTTGTAAGTGCGCTTAATAGGAGCAATCTCTTTCTTTCCTTCTCTCCCTCCCTCTCTTACACATACCATTTGCAATTGTACACACAACTTACATTCCCCATCTCCCATTTTCTTAGGTGCCGGAAGCTTAAAGGGCCAAGATATTCAAGAAGTTTGCTTAAGTTTAGGAAAGGTTATTACATAAAAAGTTGTTACATAAAAAGTTTGCATTGTCACATAAAAGATGATACAATGTACAATGTTGCTAAAACTGACTGCTAAGTTTTGAATTTGAACAAAAAAATCTATAGCTCTGAAATGTGTCATCTTGGGCTTTTTAAATCTATAAATATATATTCTGACTTTTCTACGTCATACCCACACCGTCATCAACTACTCTTTTCTGCAAAGTATAAGGTAACTTACCCTTCACTATTGAGCACTTCATTACAAGAGGCCCTGGTCACCAAGTGGTCTTCACATTTGAACCACTGGTCCTTGTGAGAACGAATGAAGCACGTGTAGTGGCCCGACTCTATCGTACCACTGTGGTTAACCACCGCAAACAGAGAGTATCTGCACACCAAATTTGTCAAAAATCTGTATGATTTTATGTAAATTACATTAATAATGTTTAAAAACGTAAATTACCAATAGGGAAGGGTGTTGAAAGCACAAGCCTGGTTGCCAAATGTTATTAAAATCTCTTTGGGATGATATCATTATAAATGACTTGCCCAACTGGTGGTCTATTTTGCTGTTGTCCAGTCCCATACACATTCAATTTACATTGATTTTTTAAAATGTTTCACTGAATCATAGATTATGTTCTGTAACTTTTTTTGTGTAAAGCTTATTGACTAGTGAAAAATGCTGCAGGCGATGAACTTTGCCTACGTTAGTAGCCTGAAATTCCAGGCTTTCACAGCCCTCGTTGGGCATTACAGAATTTCATGTAAAATACCACTGCTGTAAACATTCGAACAAATTTCCTATTGCAACCACATTCAATGCAAATGGAAGGCAAGTTACAAAGTTGCCACTAACTTGTTATCACAGGAGAGAGTGGTGGAGGCTTCCCGAACAATCTGGTTGGTATAGCCATTACTGTTGTTTCGGGATGATGACATGAAAGGGGTCATGTCCAGCTCCTCAGGGAATGATACGTATGTTGAGATCTTTTTATGATAGCCCGTGGAATGCTCAAACCTCTGCAACAAAACCATAATACCATCAGTACATACATTTTTTATCACTATAAGCAATAATAATTATTAGCTTTCCAGAAGCAAACCACACAAAAGAAATGTAAGTAAACTCATTCACAAAGCTGATTTTTTAATATACACAAACAGTTCACTTGCACAAAGCTTATTCGTATTAACCATTTTTCCGTCAAGTTCGTGCATGTTGCCCAAAGTTATTTTTAGTCAAGTTGCCTGATGTTCTCTGGCAAAATATCCCAAACACGTGGTCACTTATAATGCTTCCATTGCTGTATCTATAAATAGCTTCGTCTCACGAATAGTTCTCTCATATATGAGATTTCCTGTTCTTTCCTGGGGTGTGCAAAACATGGTAGATCGTTTTGAAAAACGTGCACTGTAAATTTTTTAACAATGACAATCTTTGTGACAAAGTCTTGAGGAACGAGAAAGCAGATTATACTAGCAGCCATTACGAACAGTGATGATTCGGACAGCGTTTTTTAAGGATTCAATGAAGGCAATATTGTGCAAGCAATCCAAGCAAGGAAAGCGACTTGCATATTGATTTCGAAGCATTGGAGTATGATCTGAGTGATAGTGATGTGGACACATTGATTTCTAGCAGATAATACCATTCCACTGTGTTTATTTTCAGTTTTTCTAATGTTTTGATTTTGTATTGATTTATGTGCAAGACACTAACAACAAATCATGCATCTCTTGAAAAAAAAAAAAACACCTTGAATTTAATAAAATTGGTTTCAGTTCAATATTTGTTGCTTTCAATTTTTTTTTTTATAAATGTGTGTGTATGGGGAGGTATATTATGCAGAGTTGCTTCTCTTGAGCTGCATTTCTTTCATTTGGCAATGTGAGGGCGGTCTGCCCCAAAAAGGGTTAAAAAAGACTAAATAGAACAAGGCACATATTCTTTTAGGATTAATTAACATTCCCTCCCACTACAAGCAGCAGAGTTCTCTCATTTCCAACCTACATCTGTGTTTTCAACACACATCTTTTGTTTGCTTTTTATGTATGCATACCTTGAGGTGGAAACATGCCACGATAGGTGACTTCTTCATGGTAAGCTGTTTGGTGGACTCTTGGTAGCTGTGACAGTTGCTACATTTGATTTTAGCAGAGTTACCCAAATGCTCTGGACGCGTGAATCTGAAAGAAATGGAAAAATATTTTCTTAGTAAAATTAGTTTTAGTGATGTAACGGATATGTACTGTGTGCTATACTCTTACTTAAAAGAGTAACAATCTTGGTCACAAAGATGCTAAGCATCTGACCAAGAATAATAATTCTGAAGAGATCCTGCAGGTGGCGCTAAAACCACTGACCCGGTGAGTCATACTCGCAAGTAGCTTCAACTCAATTTCTTAACTTATTATTATTGGATCACTTTTATATAGTTCTTTTCCAGCTCAAGAGCCACTCAAGGCGCTGGCCAATACAGAATCTAACTCCAGCTGCCTGATGCGCCCACTTGCAGCCTTTGGGTGCATAGTCTGACGCCCAGATGACTGAGCTCAATCCTGGGCAACCGGAGATGGGGAGAAGGGACCTAGTGCATGGTGAGTGTATTTGGGTAGCCAGCACTCACTTGTCTAGGACATGAGTGTCAAGATCTTTAAAGTCCGTGTGATGGAATGATTGTGTGCACAGACTAGACCTAGGTCTATACTCTCATCTGAAGAAGTACACACTCAATCATCAGCTCTCACAAGTCTATCTAAGAATGGAGTTCACGTCTCCACCTAAGACCTTCTTCACCATTGAACAGGACTTTATGTCAACTCCATCTCCAGAAAAAGCAATTCGTCAGCACAGCAGATGAATTTTTCACAATATCAGAGGCTCTCGTTCTTCTAGCATTCACCCAAATAAAATACTACGAGTACAGAACAAATGGGTTTTCAAAGAAGTGAAGGAGGGAAGCTGTTTCTGAATACAGACTACTGACAGCTTATTTAGCCAAGTGACAGCAGTACACTGCACCTGGATATTGCCTCAATGTTGATAAACAGCCAACCTGGGCCAATAAAACCTCAGTAATGGTGGACGTGTATATTAAATCACAAACAAGTCAATTATGATAAGGAATGCTACAAGAAAGGGACCATGCGTGTGCACACACCTGAAAGATGGAGAATGATAGAAAAAAACAGAGAGAGAAAATACAGAGAAGAAGAGGAAGTGGAGAGGAAAGATGAAGTGGGAAGAGAAGGTAGCTGTGGAAGAGTAATAGTGCAAAGGAGGAAAGGGAAGAGAGAATGTGGGATGGTGGGAATTCTGTCAACTCAGCTAAACATGAAATACCTCTTCAGGCATTCAAGAAGTGAGGTAGGTTCATAGTTGCTTGGACTGTTTGTAAACCCTGGAATAAATAAGACAGCAAAATTCATGGAAAATTGACAAAACAAAACTACACTAAAACTAGAATGGAAAGCCCATATAACTCCCATGCTTCTTATATAACTCGCAATATGTTACATGAAAATGAGTGCCCAGAAAAACAAAATGAAACAGTGGCATTAAAATGCAAAGTAAAATGTCTTTGCAACACGCAAAAATTTAAAAAGTAAAACAGACAACAGCTTGTGTGTATTTTATTTTATGAATGATGTTACCACACTTCAGGTGCGAGTTATTTTCCTTTACACAGGATTTTAGCTTGTACTTACTAAGGTGTCAGGACAAAGCGCATTAAACGATATGCAAGTTTTGCACATCCAGATGGCAGACCAACAGACGGCACGTCATTTTTGGACTATTTAGGAACTGTCTTGCAGATTTGCAAAAATCTTGGAAATTTTTTTTTTTATGGGGGGAGAGAGTAAATAGACTCACATTGCTATGCATGCAAGTCAATAAAATAAATCAATGAATATAAGCCAAGGAAATGATTTTTGTTTCTTTTACTATTCTTATTTATTGGGGCAGGGAGGACAGAGGAGAGTAACCAATTTTACATCAAGCTCAAGAAATCGCAGAAGTCTGCAAAGAACACCACACAAAGATTCTACCTGAGGCAGGGGAGAGGCTGGCTGTGGAGGACAGGTCAGGCAAGTTAGGCAAAGCAGCACCTGGCAGCGAGCCTGACATCAACGGGTCTGCCAGGCAATTGGGGAATGGCGGGGCAGGAGCAGCAGGTGGATTATGGGGGATGCCTGCAGCAGCAGCGGCGGCGGCAGCAGCAGCACTGGCAGCAGAAGATCCTGGCCCAGGACCCAAATCCAGCGAAATATCCCAGATAGGGTCAATCGTTGTGGAAACATTACTGTAAGGGAAAGTAAATTAACAAAATAAGTCATGAGTACATAGACGCTATACAGCATGCATGCTACTTGAAACGTATAAATATGCCAAGAAATATGCTGATGATGCAAAATAAACCACCATAGCTTTATTTTAAAATTTTGACTGCTGAAGTCCAGTGACATACAGTAGGTAATTATAATGTACACAATTCAAAATTCTGCCCTTCCAATTACTGAATTATACAAATTCCTTTTTCACATTTTACGCAGCACAGAAAGAAATGTTATCTTATTCTTTCATAATTCAGAGCAAACATAAAGTTGAAGTAAAGTGTCACACTAATATTTAATTCTAGTGAATAAAAACTTTAAATCTAGTCAATAAAACATGTATTTTGACTATGCGGTAATTTACACTGCTAAGGTTGTATATACAGCGACTTACTTGCACTGTTTACATGTAACGTCAGACTGAAGCCCACCCGTAAAGATCTGGTCTACAATACAGTTACAGTGATGAGAGTTGCTGTAACTCAACCCATTGGTACCTGAAAGATACAAAGGAGAAAATGTTAAAACGTTTTCATTTCTGTTTTCATCTCTTCAAACCAAACAGTCATGTTTATAAATACTTTTGCTACCGATACTGTTACAATTTGCTTTGTTTCATAAAAAGCGTCTCAGCAGTACTCTGTCAGTTTGGTTGTGTAACCTCAGCTGTAAACAAAAAAAAATGAATCATGTCACTGGCTTAAAGTTAAACAACAACAAAAAACACAATTCATTATGTGAAATTGCATTTCATGATGCACATGTTCATGCTCTTCAAAACATTGATCAAACTACTGTCCCATTAAAACTGGGCTCACAAGGTCTCGAGGTATTTCCTGACATGTGCTCTGAAGTATCCTATTTCTTCCTCAACATGCTCAAACGTTTTATTACATCTAATTTCTTTTTCATCCGGCTCAACCATGTTCTCTACACCAACCTATTTTTCATTTCATCATCATGCTCAAACACATTCTCTACACATTTTATTCACTTTCATCATGCTTTTTACACCTGACCGTCACCAACTCACCTTGTCCCTGACAATGCCTATGTAGCACATCAAGTGCCGCTATGAGAAATTCATGAGCATCTTGCTGCTCATATCCAGCCAAGTGCCGAGCATTTGTCCACACCAAGTGCAAAAGCTTGTACGGGATGTATGGGGTTCGAACCCCTGAGTAAAACTGCAACACAACATTCAGAATAAATGTGATTTCAGAATTCCTACTCATACAAGAATTCATAAAGTGAACATGACTGTACAAACATTGAGCAAAGGACCTTTTACGCACCAGCTACACTGATTTTGAAGAGAATGGCACATGGAGAAAAAAACATCTTGAAATTAGTTTGATTGACACGTCTTTGAGAACTGCAATCAATGTATATGATTAGAAATGAATACTCACAGAGTAAAATTCGGAATTAGAACATGATGCACTGGGTTGTTGAAAGCTCACTGAATTCAGTCATAAACATTTAGTCATTAGTGGCTCCTGCAAGCTAACCCATCGACCAATATCAATACTAGAATTCAGATCCAGATAACCCTTCTCGACTTCTTAAACCATAATGCAATCAACAACCCCACAAAGTAATAAACCAAACTGAACAAAATGAAAGTGCACCCAAAAGTCAATGACCATTTCCAACCAATTACCTCTTGAAAGAGTCGTCCCATCTCGCAAACGAGGCACTGCTGGGGGTTGGCTGTCATGTGACAATCATGCTGGTCGGACAAGAAGTAGTCACGCAGGATAGGGGTGTGTGTCAAAGACTGCAGGATACAGTTCATAAAGCAGGTGTTGCCCAGGTTGATTAGGCCACGCAGACCTGAAAAAAGTCACTGCTGTGTGTAGGGCATGTTAATGGGATAATGACTTCTCCAACAATAAAAGGTGGAAATGTGTATTATGTTCATAACAATCACTCCACAAACAAATCTAATGATAGTCCCAAAGTTGTTGGAAACTTTGACAGCATTCTCAAACTGCTCTTACCTCCAAGTGCTTTTACATAAAATGTGAATGTTTTGTGTGCCTAACTCATATAGGTTGCAAAATTTACAGATTTCAAGCATCATTTACTGATGTTTAGTCCACAATAAAATCAAGTTGACATTAAGTTTTGAACAAACCGAGAAAATACAGAATTTGCAAACCAACCAATGTGAGAGTGTTCAGTAACTTTTCTACGTTTGGGATTCTGCCTCAGAAGTTCAATTTCATCTTCGCCAGGTTCCCAGGGGGCAAACCCACGCTTGATTCCTGATGAAAGAGAACACAATAACTTACCACATAGAATCCGTTTGCCAGCATGCCACACAAACTTGGGTAAAGTCACTAGCATGAAACATACATGTGGTTGAAATCATGCAATAAACAGATATTATTAATATTGCGGAAGATGGTGGTTGGTTGCCGATTTTGTTGTTTTGGCCTCGGCGTTGATGAATCCGTGTTTCTGGGAACAGCATGAATGTGGCTTGACATATATTTTGACAGTACATTCACATGTAAAACAGAAAATGCTTGATGTCCAAGAATGTGTAAATTTTAATTAGGAGTTTAAGCTGGTAAAACTGTTACAATGTTAACGCTAAATCTTTTTAATTATTATTTTTTTTTAATTGCTGTTGTTGTAGGTCTAAAATTACTATGTGTACAGAACTTAAATTAAATAAATGAAAAAAATGCAATAAAAAACACTGATCTCAATAGCACGTTCTACACTTCAGGATGTGCAGCTTATGTAGTTAAGCAAGTCCCGTTTGTATAGCACTTTTCAAAAATAAAGTAAATAAAATATATGCCCCACTTTTGCAAATAAATAGTCAACCCAGATCGTTTACACAGAGATCGCTACCTGTAGTTCACAACTAAGTGAAGGTTGATGGTAACATGAGACTGATATATAATTCCTTTTGGTTTTTTTTTACTTTGTGTTTTTAAATATGTTTTTTGTGAAACTATAACAAAAGAGTACAATTGGAGCAAGACTAATAATTCCTAATGGGCCTGTTACCTCCCTTTAACTATAAAACCAAGTAATTAACAGTAAAACAGTATTTTTGCTGTTTGTAATTTTTATGGGTACATGAAAGAAAAAAATGCAATAAAAAACACTGATCTCAATAGCACATTCTATACTTCAGGATGTGCAGCTTATGTAGTTAAGCAAGTCCCGTTTGTATAGCACTCTTCAAAAATAAAATAAATAAAATATATGCCCCACTGTTGCAACTAAATAAACAACCCAGATCGTTTACACAGAGATTGCTACCTATAGTTCACAACTCAGTGAAAGTTGATAGTAACATGAGACTGACATATAATTCCTTTTGTTTTTTTTACTTTGTGTTTTTAAATATGTTTTTTTTTTGTGAAACTATAACAAAAGAGTACAATTGGAGCAAGACTAATAATTCCTAATGGGCTTGTTACCTCCCTTTAACTTTATCAGTACAACTTATGTTAATCTGATGAATAAAAATTGATGCAACAACAACAAGTAACAACCCTTTAACTATAAAACCAAGTAATTAACTGTAAAACAGTATTTTTGCTGTTTGTAATTTTCATGGGTACATGTGACGCACATATTTTACCTCAATTCCAAAATGGCAGCCAATTCTAAAATGACAACTGTATGTGTACCATCTACCAGAATCATTAATATACATTTTGAAACATATTCTGAATTTATTTTTTAGTGCAAAACTGACATGTTTTGTTGTGAATGTACAATATAATCTGGCTATCAAAAACCTTTTTGGATTTTCGTATACAGTGTGGATACTTGAGTGCTAGTTTCTTACAAAGGGTGAATAAGTATATTTTCTATTGTTTATTTCTTGAAAGATCATGCCACAATCTTTACACAATAGTGGAGTTTTTCTATATTATTTTTTATATATTAGGTAATTGAATTGTTCAAAAATACGCTTTAATAGTGTGTTTTCAGGGAATAAACATGGAAAAAGGTTCCGCCTCCAATGAGTTCATAAATGCATAACACAGTATGCTTAGAAATTAATTTATAAATAGATGGATAACATTTTATATATTATAAATGACTATAGTCTACACAATAACAAACATAAAATAACAAAAATGAAACTAACCTGATGATTATGCAAGTTTTTTAATCTGTTCAAACAACGCTGACCTGTTCTTAAACAATGTCCAAATGTACAAGAATAATGTTTACCACTTCACAGTTCACTACAATGTTTTCACAGGTATCCATATAATTTACTAGAACACCAAACAATCATTAGATTTCACTTAAGCAATTTAAAAAGTGTAGCAAAGTGATAGTAAAAAATATGTAAGTGCTAGATCTGTAAAAAAAAACAACCTAATATGGCAAAAAACTTTTTTAAATTAAACTTTCAAATTCTAACTGAAAACATGATTATTTACTGAGGATATGTTTAATTCTTTCCTAAAAAGGACGCAACAGTTTCCTCCTAGGGAGCCGGGAAATTCATCATAGGGATTGTAGATGTTACGATTTAGACACGCATGATAGTTCCAAACATTTTATTTTGCAAAGCATGCAGTAGTGATAGCCTGTATTTACCTTTGATTTAACTTTGAGCTGTTGCTAGAAGAAGCTTTGTATAATGTTGAGAATTTTGGGTCGATATTGTTGAGAATTTTCTGGAATTACTTGCTTACTATCGATCAAAGTTTCAGGTCTGCCTCGTAATAGCTAAGTGATTCTTCTAAACCGAGGAATGTTCTATAACGTAAGACTGTGTAGTTCTGGTGATGAGTTTTATTTTGAATGGGTGTTATTGCATCATTCTGGAATATTTGAAGCATATTACTGTCCAATCCTATCCTATCCCGTAACTCGGAGGTCGTAGGGGCACCACAGATGATCGTTTAACCAACATACTCCATCCTTCTCTGTCCTCAGCAACCCTGATGCCATGGTTTCGCTTAGTGTCAAACCAGTCCATTCTCGAATGTTGTCCTCCCACCTCTTTTTTGGTATCCCTCTTCTTCTACCTCTTTGTACTGCGCCTTGCAGGATAGTCTTTGCAAGACCTGATGATCTGGTGACGTGGCCATACCATCGGAGTTTACGTTTTTCACCACTGTGAGCAGGTCATCGTGTTGTCCAATGCCTTGTGTGATGGTCAGTCGGACTTCATCCTTGGTGATGTGCTGGGTATAGGAAATGCCCAGAAGTCTTCTGTAGCACCTCATCTCCATGCTTTGTATTCTTCGTTGTAGATCTGCTGTGAGGGTCCATGTTTTGCAAGCGTATAGGAAAATGGAGATGACAAGGGAGCGCAGCAGTCTTACCTTGGAATGTAGGCTGATGGTCCTGTTTTTCCAAATGGGCTTCAACCTTGCCAGGGCAGCAGTTGTTTGTGCGATCCTGGAGAGGACTTCCTGTCGGGACCAACTGTCTGATACAATGGCTCCTAAATATTTGAAGCTATTCACTGTGTTGAGGGATTAGCCTTGGGCTTTGATGTCCGTGTTGATGCCATTGATGTTGTTGGTCATCATTTTGGTCTTCTCTGCACTTATTTCCATTCCATAGGCTCTGGAGGTGGTGTCAAGCCTCTGTACCAGCTGTTCAAGTTCTTGTTCCTCTCCAGCCAATCCATCAATGTCATCCGCAAAAAAAAGGTTGGAGATTGCTCTAACCCCTATGCTAACAGTGACTTCGTGATCTGCAAGGGCATCTGACATGATGCGCTCTAGGAAGAGGTTGAAGAGTGTTGGAGAGAGTAATATAAACCAAAAAAATGTATTAATCTGTGAAAGAACAAGGCTTAAGGTGAATCTAACGTGTCTCTGGTCTGTTCAGTATTTTTCGATATATTAAAGTCTTAAAAAGACCCAAAATTTCAAGTCGATCATTTCAAAGTTATTTCAAATCGGTCGCAATAACTTTTTACACCAATAAATTCCTCAGTCTATTTTCTATCTAGCTGACCTCATTAACATAACTTTGAATGAAATGTAGTGGTACGATTATACTTTTTCAACGCACACCATAAAAATCCGAGCCATGCAAAAGACAAAAAGCTATGACACGCAGTTGGTGGGTCATGTTAACTCTTAGCGTCCTATAGCGCGGTAATGCGCGCCTCGCCCATAATCCTGAAGCGCGGTAAACCGCGCCTCGTTAGTGCACCTTTTAGTCAGTAAATCACAGGAAATAGGAACTCTCCTGTGCGTGAGAGAAGGTTTAGTCAACTTCCGGAAAGGTTCCCGTGTGTTTTCCGCTATCGTTTTCGCAAGTTTGACGTGGTTTTGTGAACTTTTTTAACGATTTTGTTTGAGGTTTGAGTTTGCGAAATTTTCGGCCATGATGGCAGGGGATAGCTCCGACAGTAATATTGAGTTTTGTAACCTTATTGATGAGCTTATTGCTGAAAGAGCACAAGGACTTGGTGTAGACAACCAGAGTGAGTTTTCTTGTCTGTGTTGACTGACTGTGCACACATTCACATGCAATCCACACTGTCTTGTTGTTTTATTAACATAGTCCGTAAAATACCCGTAATTATGAATTAATTACAAGATTCTAACAGGTAAAAATAGTACTAAAGTCAAAATGGTTCTTTGGGTACATGATAGAATAACCATTTTGTAAACATATCCTAAAATATGAAGTTAATGTGACAATAAATAAATTTTTTGCAATTTTTTCAAATTCATAACCCAATTTATTGCAATAAACTTGAAATCCTTACAGGATATAGGCGCAAATGTACAGAAAACCTTATAGGACGCTAAGAGTTAATTAAGCGGTTTAAACCCATCATAAATACATTTCAATCAATCAGAATTGCAAAACAAATTACACTGAGCGAATGAGAAAGAGTTCAACTGTCTCTTGCTATGATTCTTATATATTTCCGTGCGTTAAGAGTACTTATAGGCGACTGAAAACATTCTATTTTGGGGAGAAAGACCTCGACTCACTAGTAGTCTAGGCTAATGTAATAGCGGATACCACTATAATAAAACGTAGTAGAAATCAAATTAGTTAGCAGTGGGAACCACAAAGATTATACATTATCAATGCAAATTTATACCAAATGGCAAATCATCAAAGGTTGATAAAATACCTAAAACAACAGAAGAAACCTCCTTCTGCTTTTTGGCCACAGTATCCAGCTCTTCATCATAGACAAAAGACTGGCATGCAAAGCAGTAGACAGACCCGTAAGTCAGGTCCATAGCTGAAACAAACATTTGAACTATGAAAGTGAATAAATTTGTTTTATCTGTTATTTGAGTGTGTTGTACTAGCAAGTGATACTATCTCAGTATCTGTTAACAGTAATCTGAGTTATTTTGGTCCTATCCTCCTATCCTATCCTGTCCCATAACCCGGAGGTCGTAGGGGCACGATCATTTAACCAGCATACTTTATCTTTCTCTGTCCTCAGCAGCCCTGATGGCTTCGCTCAGTGTCAAACCAGTCCATTCTCGAATGTTGTCCTCCCACCTCTTTTTCAGTCTCTCTCTTCCTCTACCTCCTTGCACTGTGCCTTGCAGAATAGTCTTTGCAAGGCCTGATGATCTGGTGACGTGGCCATACCATCGGAGTTTCAGTTTCTTTACCACTGTGAGCAGGTCATCGTGTTGTCCAATGGCTTGTGTGATGGTCTGTCGGACTTCGTCGTTGGTGATGTGTTGGGTATAGGAAATGCCCAGAAGTCTTCTGTAGCACCTCATCTCCATGCTTTGTATTCTTCGTTGGAGATCTGCTGTGAGGGTCCATGCTTCGCAAGCATATAGGAAGATGGAGATGACAAGGGAGCGCAGTAGTCTTACTTTGGAATGTAGACTGATGGTCCTGTCTTTCCAAATGGGCTTCAACCTTGTCAGGGCAGTTTTGGTAGGTAATGGTATAACAATCATAATTACTGAATGGCAAAAAATACATTGTATTACTAGATTACATGTAACTGAACGCATGCACAAACATACAATCCTAGACTTAACAAGTAAGATCACATAACTAGATTGCTTTTGGAACAAAGCAAGCCCCATGTTGTCACAAAATGTCACTTGGAATTGAATTCTTCACTTAAGTTTTTTTCAAAATGTCTTTAATGACTCCTTTTCTGTTGACATAGAGAGCCAGTAGCCTCAGAGCCAGCCTGATAGTGCCGACCTGAAGATAATCCTTCAAATGAAAATGGAAGAGAAACACTCAAAATGAAGAATACAAATGCTCTGGATTACTCACACAGATAATGCTTATTGGCTTTGGCATGGCTGTGGATGTGGTGCTCACTGTAACATCCAAAATAGACACAAGACAAGCACGCATGGATGCGCAGTCCCCCATTTCGGCATGTGTGGCAGACACGTGATTTTGCCTGCACGTACACAAAAAAGCGTGAGATTATGTTTCTGTCATTGGCCTAGAACATAACACATGTGTCATGTAAGAAAGAAGAGTGCTGAACATCTGCAATGAATTCTCATGTAGCAAATCACATACTGACATCACTGTCAACCTACCTGAGGGCAAATGTGTGGGCCTATCTTAGCCCTTATGCTTTGCTTTTTTGGATATGGGATGTACTAAGAGGCAGACATGATAACAAATGATTCACGAGACAAACAACTAAAGTATGGCAGTGCACAAGAATAATTTTTCATCTGGTATAAGTGCGTCTAAACAAAGATAGCAAACAGGTCAACGTGGTCTTCCCTGTGGAGTAGATCATCTAGATGTCCACAACGTCACACGTTGCCTCTATGCGTCGATGCGTGACAAAACAATAACCAATGCATAGTTCCGACGCTTATACCAATGACAGCAGTCATGAATGCAAAAGAACAAAGTGAAATAAGTCCGATCTTTTGTTAAGAAAATTGTTGATAGAATAGACTGTGTCTTTATTTGTTTTCTTTACACTGTTTTAACTTCTAGTTATCAATATCATTCTCACCTTCAGTCGACGCAATTCTGGGGTGGAACCCGCAATGAAACAGGAGTGTATGATATAAAAGGACTTGTTTCCGTTGGCTGCTTTGACGCTAGTTAAATGTTCGCAGCCATGAAGACTCATCTTCTCCCCCTCACGCTTTTCCTGAACGAAAACTTCATGCCGAGATACTCGCCTAAAATCGAGTTTCGAAGACACATTCAACAATGGTTATGCGCAGCGAAGCAAAACACACAAGTCTGCGCACATGCGGTGTTGCTGAAATCGTTGTTCCGCTTCCGGTTTCGAAGTCTTCATCTCACTTTCTGTTTTGGATTTTGATTCTCACAGACTACTTGAAAAACACATTTGTTTGTTTCCGTCGCGCTTTTAACAACAAGTAGGTGAGTGCCTCTACTGCTGCAGGAAACATTGCAAATCTGTTATCAGAATGCAGTACAGTTTTCTTTTTAAGCTCCGATTTCGGTGGTTGCTAGCGTGTGTTTACAGTTCTACGTTTGGACAAAGATCACTATCATCTATGTCCATGCAGTGCTATGCCGTTTTGTCCGTACGCATAACTTATAACATGCATCCGCGGGTGTACCACTGGAAGTATAAACGTTAATAGATGGCAGAAGGTGGCACACTTGGGTTTTCACAAACAGTACATCAGTAATGAAAGATAAGTGGGCAAATGGGGGTTGCACTGCAGGCCCTTACGTTAATTAGTACATGCCACATCACCACATGGATTGGCAAAAATAATTTTTTGGGATTTGATTGATTGGGTAAATTAACGTCCCCGGACACATAGAGCGTATAGGGGACTGTTTTTTTTTGGACACTTTATTGCCCATTTTTATCTGGAAATTGGCAGTACCTGGCTTTATGCCCAATTTGTATGGAAATAGAGCAAACAGTAATTGGTAATAGTTTAGTTTGTGTACCAGCTTGGCTTGGGCATAAAAGCAGATATATTGCCTGGAAATTCTGGGATTTCATAGCAAGTTACAGTAATAGAAGAGGTGGCTAGATGAGGTTACACTGCTTATATCATTAGTAGATCACTAGTTGGCAGATAAAAAAAACAACTTATAATCAGGATAATGGCTGATTGCTAGCTTGCCAGTTTTCAGTGGTGCAGATTTTTCTCACAGGAATTTATATGTCAGAAAATGATCACCTCTTTTGCAATTTTCAGTGCACAAAGAACATTAAATTTTATACTGGGAATTTCCCTGTGTACTTCCACCTAGAGAAATTATTAGTTCAAATAAACACAGATGCCACTAGAAAACTACTCTAATTCCTGTTAACAAAAAGTATTATTTTAATTTATTTATTTATTATTTAATCATTCTTATATAGCGCTTTACCAGCTCAAGAGCTGCTCAAGGCGCTGGCCGATACAAGATCTAACTCAAGATGCCCACCCGCAGCCTTTGGGCGCATGGTCTGACGCCCGTACAACTGAGCACAATCCTGGGCAGCCAGGGATGGGGGAGAAGGACCTAGGTGCATGCTGGATGTGTTCTTGTCACAGGCACTCACCCGTCTAGGATATGAGCGTCAGGATCTTTAAAGTTCGTTGTGATGGAAATTAGAATGTATGCGACACAGACTAGACCTTTGTTTATACTCTCATCCGAAGGAGTAGGATAGATATATGAATATTATGCAGACTTTTAACTCTTTGCAGTTTCAGTGACCATTAAATGTGTGGAGCAACTATGCCGCTAAGCTGGCAGTTCATGAGTGGCACTGCAGTGTCAGTTTTCATTCTGTACCTTTTGCTGTCATTGCTGCGACGACCTAAGAGGGCAGAGGTCAAGAATAAAGTGGTCCTCATTACTGGAGCCTCTTCTGGGTTGGGTGAAGGTAAGGCGTCTGTACGATCAAGCCTAAAATACATGTTATAATGATCGGATAAAGGGTAGCGGTGATTCTCAATGATTACCTCTTTCAACGGGAAAATGTTTTTCGCTGTCCTCACCACATTTCAACAGTATTGAATTGGTTCAAGGCTGACCTGCACTCTTTGCTTTTAACTCCTGATCGTTGTATGTAGTGGGCATTCTTAAATCTCGAACGACCATGGATTTTACATTCTGCACGTCTTATAACTGGTAACTGCTGTTTCCCATGTTGTGCCATTATGGTGAGGCGTTGGGGTGTCCTCTCCAGAGAGCAAGCCTAGACAGTGATTCAGAAGACATTCTTACTATGCACGCAGCAGTTCCCCCTCTCCACTCCACCGGTGAGATTCGAGGGAAGGACAAGGCCAGTGGAGCTTGGCTGTGTAACTGCAATTTAGGCTTTAAAATCTTAGCGATTAAACTATTATTATAATTATTACTAAATGAGTCCTGTTTATCCCATATGTATTTTATTTCATCTTTTTTCAGCCTGTGCCAAGGTGTTTTATCACTGTGGATGCAGAGTTATTCTGGCAGGGAGGAGCAAGGGAAAACTGGAAGAAGTAAAGCAATCGTTGCTTCAGTCAAAGGTAACAACACATTATACTTTCTTCTGAAGATATGGACAGGTTCTTGTGCCCACGAGCCCTTGCCTTATACAACATGGCATACACAACTGAAAAAAACGTACTTGCGGCCCACTTGCCTGATATTTGAGTTCCACACCTTTTGGCCTTTGACCTATCCTATCCAATAACTCGAAAGTCATTGGGGCACTACAGATGATCATTGCTGTTCTCGTCTCTCTCAGTCTCTCTCCTCCACTGAAAAACAAATGCAAACACACACCATAACCTCAAGGCCATCAACAAGCATTCATTCTCATATGAAGCAGCACATCTCTCGTCCATACCACCTGACACTGATTCTGCTCACAATACAACTCCACACTCTGCACCCTCCTTGACAAACATGCATCTGCATCTACACGCACCATCACTGACTATCCTTCTTCGCCGTGGTACTCTCTTTGAATCGGCAAAACTAAGCAGGAGCGTCGAAGAGCTGAACGCAGATGGCGGGCATCCAAACTCAATATCCACAAGCAGGCATACATCAGACAAAAAGCACAGGGTTAACACGGCAACCAGAACAGCAAAAAGACATAATTTCATACAGAAAATCGAAAATTCCACCTCTCCTAAAGAGCTCTTCATCGCTTTAAACAACATACTTGGAAACACAACCACTTCTCCTCTGCGTAACCACTCCTCCTCTGCCTTCATAGATGGAAAACATACTCATGCAAGCTCGATCAGACCCCTTTCTCACCCTTTCCTCCAGAACTGTCTTTCTCTGGCAATCCTCTCCTCCTTTTCCAGCCTGTCACTGAACCGCAAATCAAAGAAATACTGAAAACTGTGCCTTTCAAATTATGCACATTAGACCCTATTCCTGCCTCTGTGTCTAAAGACTGCCTTCTATAACCACAATCATGAACACTTATCTTCAGTGAGGCTCTGTCCCACTCTGCTTCCTGCCATCCGTCGCCCTCTTCTTTCAAAAGTCAATCTTGATCCAGAAAGCCTTCAGATTGTTTTGTATCCAACCATGTGCATATGTGGGCAATCACTTTATTATTTCCTCTCCCCCAGTCCGCTTTGATTTTGCCTGCTCCAAGCCATGGTTGTATTGTACTAATGTATAATGGGTGTGTGAATGCTGAAGGGTGCGCTTTGAACTGTTCCTTGTTATGAAAAATGCCTTATAATTATCATTATTATTATTTATTATTATTGTTTAACTAGCATACCCCATCTTTCTGTGTCCTCAGCAGTCCTCATGGCTTTACTCAGTGTCAAGCCAGTCCATTCTTGAATGTTGTCTTCTCACCTATTTTTTTTGTCTCCCTCTTCTTCTGCCTCCTTGCACCATGCCTTGCAGGATGGCCTTTGTAAGACCTGATGCTCTGGTGATTTGGCCATCGGAGTTTCCGTTTCTTCACCACTGTGAGCATGTCATCGTGTTGTCCAATGGCTTGTGTGATGGTCTGTCGGAATTTATCGTTGGTAATGCGCTGTGTATATATTAGGAGATGCCCAGAAGTCTGGTGTAGCACCTCACCTCCATGCTTTGCATTCTTTTTTGGCCTGTGACAGGGGTGCTGAAAGCCAAAAGTTTCAACTCACCCACTGTATACTAGTGACTCAGGCAAAGTTACAAGCCTGCTGCTGGTCTTCCTCGCTCGTAAAGAGACTTCACTATGTATTTACTATTTAATAACACAAAACAGTTTGCGATTTGATGAAACGAAAGAGTCATAGAATGGGAAAAGAGATTGGATGACAACCAAAGATCAACGCTCTCAGGTCAGGCGAGTCAGCGGCAAGATTTAAGTAGCATGAGAAGATTTTTATTTGCATTTGGTGCCTGAGTACTTTCACTACTTTGTTTCAAACATGATCAACTCACAAGCACACACCCTTGTGCACTTGTAGACTCCACACCTCACATTTTTAACACACCAATTTCATATTATGTTTGAAAAGCTGATGTATCATACCATAGAACCATAATGTTTTGTTTTCTTATAGTATATTTCTTGTATCATAGTCATCAGTATGTTTTCTTATATGGCTTTTTTTTTTTTTTTGTCTTCTTAAAATATAATAAGGTAGCACAGGCAGAAGAACCTGCCATCTTGTTACTGAATCTGGAGGATGTGAAGTCTTTGAGGCAGCAAGCAGAAGATGCGTTGTCACTGTTTGGGTGTGTAGATATTGTCATCAACAATGCAGGCATCAGCTACAGGGGCTGCATCTCTCAAACATCAGTCGATGTTGACCAGAAGCTCATGACCGTCAACTACTTTGGACATGTTGCTTTTATTAAAGGTAAAAATGTGCAGAATTTTAACAAGCTTTATGTTTAGATTAGCAAATAATGGCTAATTTAAGTTTACTTGACTTTACATGACATTTCTTTACTTTGTGTTGCATTATTTTACTTTTCTGTTTGTATGTCACATTAGGTCCTTTCCCTGGTTGTAAAGTTAGCTAAGTATATAACCAGTTAAACTGATAAGTGACAGTAATACTGTAACACGAATATGATAAAAGAATTAACCATTTCCCTGGTTGTAAAGTTAGCTAAGTATACAACCAGTTAAACTGATAAGCATCTATCTGAAGAGAAAATTTGGCGGCTCATTTGGGACAGCATGCATTTCGTACATATAGAAAGTCATACAGATGTAATCGTTGTTCATTATTTTAACACTTTGTTCTGTAGATTGTGATTATATTTTGACTGATTATTTTGAGTTGAAAAGTTAGAATGTGATTTTTGACCAACATGCAGAGCAATGTGAGTCTGTGTACTCGCCTCCTCTCCCTCACCCCCACCCCCACCCAAAAAAAAAAAAAAAAAAGATTTTTGCAAATCAGTGTGATTTATACCCAGCACATCACCAACGACGAAGTCCGACAGACCATCACACAAGCCATTGGACAACACGATGAACTGCTCACAGTGGTGCAGAAACGGAAACTCTGATGGTATGGCCACATCACCAGATCATCAGGTCTTGCAAAGACCATCCTGCAAGGCACAGTGCAAGGAGGTAGAAGAAGAGGGAGACCGAAAAAGAGGTGGGAGGACAACATTTGAGAATGGACTGGTTTGACACTGAATGAAACAATCAGGGTTGCTGAGGACAGGGAAGGATGGAGTACGCTGGTTAAACGATCATCTGTGGTGCCCCTACGACCTCCGAGTTATGGGATAGGATAGGATTTTGCAAATCTGTGTGAGATGAGTCCTAAATGGTCTAAAAATGACATTTTGAAAATGTTGTGTCCCTCCGTCTTTCCATCTGCCGTCTGGATTTGCAAAACTTGCAAGTGGATTAATATTTCAGAACCTATTTCAGCTATCGCAACCAAACCTAGTAAGAGGGTGTATATCATGAGACATCATAAATGATCAGTGAATGAACGTTTTCACTTAAAGATCAAGGTTACAGGGTCAACAAATGATAATAAAAAAATGGCCATTTTGACAAAATTTCAATTTTTTCTAAGTTATTAATATTGATGCAGGATAGGTATATCATGAGGCACACATTCTATGCACGTTTGGTCAACCTCACTCCAAGGTCAAGGTCACTGGAGCTGTTTTTTTTTAATAGGGTTCATTGTAGATTATAGTCACACAACTCCAGATCATATAGGCCACTACTGGCCACATTATTTATCATTGAATAGAATAGACCCAACGTTTCCCAGCGTGTCATAAGAGGCGACTAACAGGGGTGATGTCAGCACGGCATCACTGGGTGAAAGTCTTTTACACAGAAGTCACCGGCCAGAACGGAGGAACCTCATGTTACTACAGGTTCAACGACCACTTGCTCGGAGCCAAGGCGAGCCACACTGTATTCGTGGATATCGGTTGTGGCCAACAGCCTGGAGAGGATTGGGCCCTGGTGTGTGTCAAGGATGCCTACTCTCTCCGACACTCTTCAACCTCTTTGTAGAGCGCATCATGTCAAGGAGGTAGAAGAAGAAGGAGACCGAAAAAGAGGTGGGAGGACAACATTCGAGAATGGACTGGCTTGACACTGAATGAAGCCATGAGGGTTGCTGAGGACAGAGAAAGATGGAGTATGCTGAATAAACGATAATCTGTGGTGCCCCAATGACCTCAGAGTTACGGGATAGGATAGGAGGATAGGATAATACAACTTTTACTGTAGTGTATTTGATATTACATGAATGTATTTGAGGCAAAAGTCAAGGTCATCTCAAGGTCAAGAGCATAGAAAGATCAAAATCAGTATTACTTTGCATTTTACTGCCACTTTTTCTTCTTTTTATTCTTATTGGGCAGCCATTTTTCATGGTAAATATTGTAAGTTCCATAAGAAGAATATGAGTCATATGAGCTTTGCCCTTCTAGTTTTTTTTAATATTGTTTATTGAACAGCTCTACTACCTTCCATGTTATCAAGGAACTCAGGCCATATCGTAGGTATCAGCAGCATTCAAGGCAAGATCTCCATCCCCTACAGATCAGCCTGTGAGTTAATATTCTTATGATTTTGTAAGGTATATTTAGCTTTTACGTGTATAGTATCACTCATTGCGTACACAATTTGTTGCGTTTTTGTCTCATGGAATATATATATAGTTTATTATGAAGGCTGTTTACTTTTTCTTACTTGTGGACTGAAATGCTAGGGAAGCTATACAACTTTATTAGACATGCTACATAACATTATTAGTCAGTATGCTACGTTAATTATAAAGTCATCCAACATTTATTTGTTAGTTCAGTGGTGAAAGTAGTTTCATTCACTGCCCATAAAGACAAGCTGAATGTAACCAATAAGCAGGATTCAGCGAAAACTTCTGTTGAATGTAACAAGACTTATCATTGTTGTTTTACCTTGAGGAAGAGTTAAAATAAACTCAAAATCTTGGTTTTATCTGAAGACTCCGTGGGTTGTTTTTGTCTTGATGTTTTTCTGTCTGTAACTCAAATCTGGGTTACAGAGAAACCTCTATATTGATCAATAATAATAATAAGAAGAAGAAGAATAAAAATGAAAGAATTTATAATGAGCACGTATCTCACAAGATACAATGATTTGCGATGCAGAAGGGCTTAGGCCAGCATTTATTTTATACTAAAGTCTTTCAAAAAAAAATTCGTTACAGTATGAATATTAATATTATAATAATTCCAATGTAATAACCTGATCCCTTTGGTTTTGAAGCAACAATGGGCCTAACATTACACCGTCATACAACAAATTATGCCCTCATAGAACAACTTTATTTTCTAAACAGCACAGTGTCTATTCTCATCTTGTTCAGTTAATCTTACTGTGAGCTTTACTAGTGGTAGTTTACACTGACAAGTTCTTTCAGAAGTCTTTGGACGTATAAAAAAATAAAGTGTTGAAAGTTAGCTAGCCGAGTTTTTCAGATAAAATATAGTTTACTTTTTGGGCGTAGCAGTGATTCGTGAGGTAAATCAGAAGGTCTTATACTTGGAAGTATACATTTCTTTTCTTGTCGCTTTGTCCTTAGACTCAGCATCCAAGCATGCACTGCAAGCTTTCTTTGACTGCTTGAGAGCAGAGCTGGCTGATACGAAAATCAAAGTGTCGCTGGTCAGCCCTGGGTACATTCGCACGAATCTCTCAACGAACGCTGTTCGTGGAGACGGCTCTACTCATGGAGGTGAAGCGAAGCAGTAAAACATACTAATTAAAAAAGTATATTTAAACTTTACATGGTAATAAAGATGATGATGGCCACTTGTGTACTCAATACTGTCTTGGCATGCTGAAGCACACAGTAAATAGATCATGCCAGCACCATTCGTATGAAAGAATCCTGGTTTATCGTTTACCATTATCGTTTTTATATAAAAGTATTAATTAATTTTTCAACTTGTTGTCCTCTGAAAATAATACCCAACAAGTTGAAACCCCAAGCTGAACAAATCATAGCTGAAGAGCAAGCAGGATTCAGGGCAGGGCTTAGTACCACTGAACAGATTTTCAACCTCAGATGGATCTGTGAGAAATACCTACAGCACCAACAACATCTATATCATGTGTTCGTAGACTTTAAAAAGGCGTTTGACTGAGTCTGGCATGCAGCTCTTTGGGCAACCATGAGAGTGTACAACATCAGCCCTAAAATTATTGAAGTCATCAAAAGCCTGTATGACAAGGCTACCACTTCAGTCCTCCATAACAGCACCATCGGAAACTGGTTCAGAACAACAACAGGTGTGCGTCAGGGATGCCTACACTCTCCGACACTCTTCGTCATGTGCCCTTGCAGATCAGGAAGGCACAGTCAGTCTAGGGGGAAGAACAATCTCCAACCTTCGTTTTGCGGATGCCATTGATGGATTGGCTAGAGAGGAACAAGAACTTGAACAGCTGGTACAGAGGCTTGACACCACCTCCAGAGCCTATGGAATGGAAATAAGTGCTGAGAAGACCAAAATGATGACCAACAACACCAATGGCATCAACACGGACATCAAAGTCCAAGGCCAATCCCTCAACATATTTAGGAGCCATTGTATCAGGTTGAAGCCAATTTGGAAAGACAGGACCATCAGTCTACATTCCAAGGTAAGACTGCTGCGCTCCCTTGTCATCTCCATCTTCCTTTATGCTTGCAAAACATGGACCCTCACAGCAGATCTCCAACGAAGTAAACAAAGCATGGAGATGAGGTGCTACAGAAGACTTCTGGGCATTTCCTATACCCAGCACATCATCAGCGACGAAGTCCGGCTGACCATCACACAAGCCATTGGACAACACGATGACCTGCTCATAGTGGTGAAAAAACGGAAACTCCAATGGTATGGCCATGTCACCAGATCATCAGGTCTTGCAACGGCTATCCTGCATGGCACAGTACAAAGAGGTAGAAGAAGAGGGAGACCGAAAAAGAGGTGGGAGGACAACATTCGAGAATGGACTGGTTTGACACTGAGCGAAACAATCAGGGTTGCTGAGGACAGAGAAAGATGGAGTACGCTGGTGGTACCCCTACGACCTCCCAGTTACGGGATAAAATAGGATTAATTAATATCAATTAATGATGGGGAAAATAATTAACACAGTTGCAGGAACGAATAAAATTAATGTTGAATTATTAACGCTGAGTTTGATTCATGGTATGATTAACGTAAAAGAGTTATGGAATGCAGGTCCAATTATGATTATCTCCCTTTGACCATGGCCGAATCTCATTGTATGTCGCTGTCATCTTGGGTTATTTTCCTTTTATTGCTTATTTTGTCGAAATGGGATTTTTTTTGGGAGGGGGGTGGGGGGGGGGTGGGGAGGTTAGCTTAAAGTATATGCACTGTTTTATTTTGTACATGTTATAATGTCGTAAATGTAAGTACTTAAAAGTTATTTCAGTGAATTCTTTGATAAAGAGAAACAGACTGTAGTCAAACAACTTGCAAAATTATAACACTGAAAACTGCTTTTCAGTTGCTGTAACTGAATTCTCAGTAAAATAATGATTAAAATACTAATACTAATATAATAAATTGAAATTTTTTTAATGGTATTATATATATCGTTTATCTGTGCAGATGATGTAGAGAATGCATGAACGTTTTGTACAATGTCTATTCGCTGTAATCAATTTTATGCATTTCTGATGTGTATTGTTTCAGTGATGGACAAAACCACAGAGTCTGGCATGGCACCTGAAGTGGTAGCGGAGCTGGTGCTGAAAGCTGTGATGTGCAATCAAGCGGACATTCTCGTTGCTCCCATCATACATCAAGCGGTAGTCGTATTACGGGCTGTTGCCCCGAATCTTTTCTTCCACATCATGGCCAAGAGAGCACACAAGCAGCGAAATGAATATGTCAAAGTTGATTAGGTGGTGGTGATGATGATAATTGATGATTATGATGAGGATTGGTGTCATGCAGATAGCCATGTACAGTTTTGAGTGTGGTGAGGCATCAGATTGTACCATCATGATTGATTTGAGTTGTTAATTAATTTGCTGTAACAAGGAACTTCGTTATGGTTTTTCATTTCAATAATTAATATTTTGTATTTTATTTTAATTGTATGCACATTGTTTGATTTCTTGGCAAAGGGGGTGTGCACTTGAGAAGTGCAGGTTTCAAACTTGAATAGGGGATGTGATGTTTACCTTACTTTCCAACCCCAATGGGTACTGTAACTTTAGCTCATCGGGTCATAATATTTTTTTCCCTATAATATATTATTACACTGAAACAATTGCTATAATCTTTATGATGACTAAGAAGTATTCTCACATTGAAATTTAATTGCAGTAACGTTCAATTCGTGGTAAATAATGGCACAACCACCCTTAGAACTTTTGAGTCAGTTGTCAGCGTGACAATAACAAGTTCTGCTTATCAAAACACCTACGACTGGACTGGTCAACATGCTGTTACATGGGAGTTTTCAATGAAGGCTCAGACTGGTGAAGTAGAGCAGTGATGGGTTAATTTTGTCAGAAGTCCAGCTGTTAGCTAACAGTGAGCCATGATGGGCTGCATATGAATGCCTGTTGACTTTAGCAGGAGAAGGATCGGACCAACTCCACAGCATAAAATAGCAGACATGTGGTGCCTGTAACTTATAGCATTGATATGAATTCATGTCCAAAACTAACTGATAGCATGTTCACGTGTGCCATGAGATATTACAACTCAAACTACCACATGCTTGCCTTGGGTCATGCCTCGTAGTCAAATAGTATGAATCTTCACTGCCTGAAAATGTATTTCTATACTGTTGTTGATGTTTTTAAAAACACAGTACATATCGAACAAATTTGAGACTGGCTGAAAGAAGATTAATTGGTTTTGATGGGTATTGAGTTTTGTTTGATTGTGGTTATCAAAGGTACATATTTTGGTAACACATTTTTTTTTAAATGGCTGTTTATTAATTCACTAATTTTATGTGTTACTCGTATTAAAAAAATGAACAAGTTGCTGTTGCTTTGTCTGAGTTAGTACCCCCGTTGGGTTGCCGGGGGTTTCAGTATAAATAGTATCCCCACTTTCTGGAAATTTAGTGCTTTAAATTCCCACTGTCGCTGTCTTTCTCATTTGCTCTTTCTCATTCCTGCTCTTTTCTATCAATCTGCTATACTATCGTCTTCTTTGCTAGACCAGTCTCCTACCTTTTTTCTTGAAAACTCTTCCGGGACAAGACTACTTGTTTGTGTATGGGGTTTGTTGGATCAGCTTAGGAATATTGGACGCTTTCTGCCAGGTGGTCACTAGGGCTATACTATGATGTTATTATTTAGCAATGTAGGCATTTTATATGTATGTGTTTTGTTGATAATTTATAATGATGTTTGTATTCTATTTTGTTTTTGTAAACGGGGGTTCGATAAGTTGGGGTGAAGCCTCAGCCGTCCCCTGCGTGGGATGTCTTTATTGTAAAGTGACTGGCTGGTGGAGAGCTTTCGGTTTTACCACTAGGGTTGTTTCAGCAGATCTTTTATGCGGATTGGGGGTTGTCCGGTCCTGATTTGGCTCAGAAGAGTCCGCTGGACCTAAAGCAATAATAATGTAATGTAATGTCTGAGTTAGTGCTTTATGACACTAAAGAACACACTGGACTCTGGAGCGGCTCTCTGTACTTAAAAGTCCACTATATGAGTACATTACACTTTTTAAAAAAACAAACAATTAGTTGTTGCAGTGTTTATGGCATTGAAACGAAAGGAAGAGAAAGGACATACAACAAAATACAATAATTCCTAAGATTATTCGACTTGCAAGTTGCAACATTTTAAGAAAGTGTTTCAGTTATTTCCCTTGCATTGCTGACCCTAAATATTTTAACCCCGTACTCGCTCAGCCGGGATCTCGCCGAGAAACGCTTGTTGTTGTTATGCACTGTAAAGTACAAAGTGCTTCTGTCACCTTACTTTTAAAGTGCACAACATAATGTTATCTGGAGAATAAAAACAATGAAAAGAACGCAAACAAGCCGCAAATATAGGCCTGCGTTTACCCTAGTTGCTTACTTTTCTTTTCAAAGGTTAAGCTATAATTAAGCTCTGACATATGATATGACGAGTTCTGGTATCGCGATGATTATTGCTTTAGGTCCAGCGGACTCTTACGAGCCAAATCAGGACCAGGTATCGCGATGGATTACTATGATCATTATATAAGTTTATTTAGTTGTAAATAATATTGAGGACGTATTTCTATGTTCTATTTAAGCCTATTTCCATTTTTATGCACAAGTGAAATCTGATCCTGCGAGCAAGTTGTGAAGATCAGATGTGTATATAGTCTAACATTATTCTTGGTAGGATTCTTGTATACACAAGCACATTGTGTAAGATGAGGATGATAAGTTATTTTCATTTTCACATTTAAAACTATGAAAATAGAGATTTGTTCGTACTATAAAGATAGTATCGGAAGCTCGATATTGCACTGGGTTTGGATTTTGGTTAACATTCTTCACCTTTGTGGGCGAAATTTGGGTTGCCTACACAGAGAAAGCACCGCTGAAGCAGAGCAGCGCTACCCAGTGCAGAGGAGGAGGGGGGACGGGGTGAGGTGGGTGGGGGGAGAGGGCAATAGTACGTATTGCTAGCCTCTAGGAGTGTTTTTGTAGTCGTCATGAGTCAAGATCATTTAAGAATTCGTCACGCGCTGCGATATTGCGCAACCCCAGCTGCAAAGACTAGATTTATGCTCTCATCCGAAAGAGTAATCAGAGCAATATACTGAGCATCATAAATAACCTAATTATTTTGAAGTTTATATATAGGTAAGGATTTTTTGTTAGGAGCAGCATGATCGACACATTTAATTTCCTGAGATAGACTTTTTTTTTCCCTAATCGTAAAAAACACGTTGCAGTTATACAACCTACAGTATCTGAAATTGCCGACTGATTGCTTGCTATAAAGACAAAACAGCATGATATGTTTGGGTGCAGTCCCACTTGTTGACGTTGTCATAGCTGATCGGTTATTTTAAAAGCCAGCAGACCGAAAACTCAATGTAGTTCAACTCAATAATCTATTTTAATGTTTTTTCGCGTCCATGCGATTTTAGACCACTTGATTCTCACGCATGGACAAACAAACACACATGTAATCAAATCTAAATTAAATGTTGAATTGCAACCACCAAAATATAACTTAATATTAACATAAATGTACCAACTGCAGACATGTAAATAATATGAGCAATATTTAATGTTGCCGGACTATGTAATATATAAATATGCAGACCAAAAATACATTTAAAAAAAATGAGGAACGGGAATATGGGTTGCATTGTTTGTTTAACAGAACACTTTTGCAAGACAATCGCGTTGTAAGAAACATGGAGACCGAAAACTGAAATAGAAAAAGTTGTAATATCTGTATAACAATAACATAAGCACTTTTGCAAGACAATCAACCTACTGGGTACAGTTTCACTTGTTGCACTTGCATTGACTGGAACTGATACCGACAGAAATACTGTGTTGTGTTTCTAAAATGTTGATAGTAAAACGACCAAAATAGCTATATTGAGAAACTTTGTGGTAATTAGACACGGTCATCGCAATCTCGTAATTGGGACAATAAATATCCAGATTTTAATAGACGGGAAAGAAGGTACAGTTGCAATTACAATGACTGGACTGATAAATCAGTAAGGCTAAAAGTATTGAAAGCATTCAGCCCAAAAAAGGGAAATGGTGATTAAGTTAACACGGTTTTTTTGTACGACATAATCACCAGCGTCTGAGTGCAAAACGAATAATAATCATAATAAAAAGAAGTGACGTCAACATTTTATTACCCAAAATGGAGAACTCGTACAGCACATGGCATCTCATCAAATAAAGAATTTCTTTAAAAATAAAAGTAATATATAAGATTACAGCATAATTACTAAATCTACATTTCCGCAGCAATTAGGCTATACATTACATTATACTTTCAACTATATTCTCACACCTGCACACACACGCACGCGCACGCACACACACAAATTTGAGTCTCTTACAGCTGTTTCGCTATACAAATACATACACACACATAATTACAAATTTATAGAGATTTTCATTTGACTGACGAACCACGCATGCACACTCGATAAAAACTTTTCCATTTCTAATAACAATGTTAATATAAAAATAAATATAATATTAGTTATTATTAATAGTTACAATGTTGATATACAAATAAATATAATATTAATAGTTAGTCATTGTTTATATGATCCAGCAGACTGCAAAGAGCCGAATCAGGACCATAACTTGGTTGAAAGAGCGCTCACCCTGATCCGTATAAAAGAAACAATAATGGTAAAACTGAAGGCACTCCACCAGCCGCTCACTTTACAATAAAAGCATCCCATGCAGGGGACGCTAAGACAGTAGACTACTCTAATTTATTGGACCCCCATTAACAAGAAACAAAATAGAATATAAACATCACTATAAAATATGAACAAAACACATTTACAATGCCTACATTGCTAATAGTAATACCATAGAAAGCCCTAGTGACCATTTGGCAGAGAGCATCCAATATCCCCAAACATACCCAACAGACCCCATACTCTAATGAGGAGTTTTGGGAGTTGTTGTTTTTTTTTTCCAGTAAAAAGGTTAGGTGACTGTTTGACGACTTACTAGCGACAAAACCTAATAATTACAAATATCTTGAGATAATTACAATTGTCAACGGATAATTATTATTATCATTGCAAATTTACAAAATGTCTTCGCGTGGTCATGCTTAATTTTCAGTATTGGCTCTAGCAATCCGCCTGGAAACGCGCCAAAATAGAAAATTGTAATTGTTACATAATAATTAAAAATTTCACTTGGTAATTACATTTTTTACGTGATCATGCTTAATTCTGGCTAAGGCGGCTTACTAGCGCCAAAACTAGTATTTACAGGTATCAGTGATAATGATAATTAACACGTGTTCTATGTAATTCACAATATGACGGCTTACAATTAACACGTACCCATGTTATCCAGTGAAAATAACAATTTTTGGTTTGGGCTCATTTTTTAGACCGATTGCTAGAGCCACAACTGAAAATTAAACATTATCACGCGAAGATATTTGTAAATTTTCAATGATAATTGTAATTATTCTATAATATTTGTAATTATCTCATGATATTTGTAATTATATTTGTAATTTTTTTTTTTTTTAAACTGTAATTATTTAATCATTTGATAAGTGTATACGTGTTCTGTGTGCGTGTGTGTGTGTGTGTGTGGGTGTGTGTGTGTGTGTGTGTGTGTGTGTGTAGGTGTGTAGGTGGGTGTAGGTGGGTGTGTGTGTGTGTATGTGTGTGTGTGTGATTGCACGTGTGTTGTCAAGCGCGGTGAGCTCGCTTTCCTTACCGTTTGCGAGGTACCGCGCGATATAAATGTACTGTATTATTATTATTATTAATTATCAGGTTCTGACGCTAGGAAGGCGTGGTATATACTGAATATTTTTTTATTAACACCGTGGGTTTCCGGTATCTTTGTACATTAAACGGAACACATATTAATTTTAATTATCTCGTGATACTGGTAACTCGGTTTTGTCGCTCGTAAGTCGTCATATGACTGGTCTAGTGAAGAATATAGTAGATTGATAGAACAGATTGGGAACGAGAAAGAACAAATCAGAATAACAGAATCCTAGCCTATCCTATCCTATCCCGTAACTCAAAGGTCGTTGGTGCACCACAGATGATCGTTTAACCAGCGTACTCCATCTTTTCGTGTTCTCAGCAACCCTCATGGCTTCGTTTAGTGTCAAACCAGTCCATTCTCGAATGTAGTCCTCTTTTTCTGTCTCCCTCTTTTTCTGGCTTCTTGCATCGTGCCTTGCAGGATGGTTTTTGCAAGGCCTGATGATCTGGTGACGTGGTCATACCATCGGAGTTTCCGTTTCTTCACCACTGTGAGCATGTCATCATGTTGTCAAATGGCTTGTGTGATGGTCTGTTGGACTTAGTTGTTGGTGATGTGCGGGGTATAGGAAATGCCTGGAAGTCTTCTGTAGCACCTCATCTCCATGCTTCGTATTCTTCGTGGTAGACCTTCTGTGAGGGTCCATGTTTCGCAAGCGTATATGAAGATGGAGATGACAAGGGAGCGCAGAAGCCTTAATGACAGAAACAGTGGTAAGTTAAAGCACTAAATTTCCACAAAGTGTGGACACTATTTATACAGAAAAGCCCGGCACCCCAACGGCGGTATAATATTAGAGTCTTAATTTAGACAGATGCTACATAACAAGGACGGTTTATACTTGTACACGGAGGTAATAACATCTCTTGCTGCACCACACATCATAGCTGACGAGACTAACTCTATTATGCACACAGCATAGCCGAGAGTCCCGATGCTTCCGTTTGCCTCTAATACACGAGTAGTGAGGCCAAAGTAAACTCTTGCGAGTCTCAGCTACACAGTGTGACGCTATTGCTCCCTCTATTCAGTATTGTAGTGTACATAGAAAATATTATATGTCTTGTCAGTCTCAACTTCGCTGTATGTTGATTGATTAGAAGCGTGTTCAAACTAAAAGTATTAAATTCCCTCGTGTTTATGTGAAATGGAATCTTTAAAGCACTTTCAATGTCTGTGCCCCACTGACACGGTAAAGACGACCACACATTGTTCTACTTGTTATAATCAATATGTTAAAGCTAATAATCCGTCTGGTACTAATGTAGTCTGAGCTGAACGTTAATTAAACAAAGAAAGAAATGTAAACTTTAATTTCAGCATTACAGTGAAACGTGTATCACGGTGTATGGGTATGTGTATATATGTGTGTGGGGGTGTGTGTGTGTATGTGTGTATGTGTAAGTTTAAAGTCTATGCACTGGGTACCCACAAAAGCGCACAAATGGGTAGCAGACCTTGTCTTTCTTAGTAACAAATGGGTTCATTTGCTTGGAACCCACTTTTTTCCAGGACCCCACTTTTTTCTAAGTGCGCGGGGGTGCTCTTGTAGTGCATGGGAGTGCAGTTGTAGTGCATGAGAGTGTTTTAAGTACACAGGAGTGCTCTATCCGGGACGGAGAAAATACAGTCCATTTTCGGAGAAATTTTGAAGAAAATTCGACCTATTTCGTCGCCTATAGGAGACGAACTAGGTCAACTTTTTAGACGAAAAGAGCCAATTTTGCATTAGATTCTTACATTTTCAGAAGAAGTTTGCGTTCTTTTCGTCAAAAAATCACTTTCCGATTCCTACATTCTTAAATAAACCCAGTTGTGATGTATTGCAAGTATGTGGGTGCGTGTGTATGTGCGTGTGTGTATGTGTGCGCGCTTGCGTTTGTGCGCGTGGTAGGTATTTGACATCAGTGTGTAAATGAGGGTGTATTTTCTGTGTATTGTTGATACGTGTGTGTGTGGGGGACGGAAAAAAAGGGGGCGGGGGGAGACATGATTTTTGCACCAAGGTCTTTTCTGTAGGCTAAAATGCCCGATCATTATTTTATAACAACCTCAGCACGTACTAGCGCTTATAAAACCACAGTGTGATGACCACAAAAAAGAATGAAACGAAAAGCTCAATTTTAATGCGTGGTGATTAGATAGAGGTCGTAAGCATAGTCCAACTGAGCTATTATTTTTCGTACTGTTTTGATATAAGATAGTCTGTGTGTCATTCAGATTTTCAGATTTCAACGAGGGGATGACTTTCTCTTGTCATTTTAATAAGAACCTTTTAAAAAAAAAAGGTAAATGATTGATTGATTGATTTATTGTTGCTTTAGGTCCAGCGGACTCTTCCGAGCCAAATCAGGACCGGACAACCCCCGATCCGCATAAAAGATCTGCTGAAACAACCCCAGTGGGAAAATTGAATGCCCTCCAACGGCCAGTCACTTTACAATAAAGACATCCCACGCGGGGGACGGCTGAGGGTTGACCTCAACTACGCGAACACCCCGGTTACAAAAACAAAATAGAATACAAACATCATTATAAATCATCAAAAAAACACATACATATAAAATGCCTATAGTGCTAAATAGTACAATCATAGGAAGCCCTAGTGACCACCCGGCAGAAAGCGTCCAACACTCCCAAGCTGATCCAACAGACCTCATACACAAACAAGGAGTCTTGTCCAGGAAGAGTTTTCAAGAAAAAAGGTAGGTCATTGATCTAGCGAAGAAGAAGATAGTATAGCAGAGTGAAGGACAGAGCAGGAATAGGAAAGAGTAAATGAGGAAGACAGCGACAGTGGGAATTTAAAGCACTAAATTTCCATAAAGTGGGGATACTATTTATACTGAAAACCCCCGGCACTCCAACGGGGGTACTGTTGCCACAGTGAATCTGTCTTGCCTATAAAGGAAAGACAGGTTTTCAACTGTGGCTTTCACTGTTCCCTTTATAGGTTTGAACAATCTACAGTGGCAAGATTGCTCATGACCCCAAGGGGTAAAAAGGTAAATACCAAAACGACAGCTAAAATATATTGTAATGTACATGGAAAACTAAACCGAAAAAGACGCTTGTAGAAAAAAAAATTGTTGTCATCACTCAAGCCTATTATGACGTTTGGAAAGCTCAGGTGTCCGCAATTGGGAGCTGATCGCGCTTGGGATATCTATACCCTACTTTAAAAGTACGCCTTTTTTTTTTTTAAGGTTTATAAACACGCAATGTAGTCAACAACTCGCGAGTTTGGAAGTAGTCTTCGTCATTATCGTCAACATCAATACTAGAAAGGTGAAGGTTTTCTTGATCCATGGTAAAGCCACCCCGACACTTTTTGTCGCGCAATACGTTGTTGTAATGCGTGCCATTTCGGTAGTAAGCTGCGTGAAGACTTGTTCGCGCCCTGTACACGCGTAAGCTGCGCACTGTCTACGAAACGCGTGCCAAAATAAAAATGGACCACCATGGCACGCAATGGCACGCCTTGTTTACGCATAAGTTAAGTATTGTTAGCTTACATGGCTGGGTGTGCCATGATCACGTAAACAACTCGTGACAACACTAACGACTGCACGACCACTCCGCGACACGCTCGAATGCGTGAACGCGGCGCGAACTGGCGCGCCCATAACGTGGACAGTTCGTGACTAATGCGTGCTAGTCCGTGGCATGGCGTGTTGGCGCGTGTGGTGGATTATTATGGCACGCACTGACGCGCACCATCGGCATTGGTCGCGCAGTGTTCACGCACATGGCACGAAACATGGACGGGTGCCGAATTTTCGAAAATTTCAAAATTCTCGCGACGACATGGCACACACCTCCGCACCCTTGACACACTCCTCACGCTCGTTCGCGAAGACTTTAATCATTGGCACGGCGAAGTGCGTGACATTACGGTAACGAAAATCGGGCAAGTGTTAGAGTGGCTTTAGGGTGAACACAAGGTCAGTGTGCCGTGTTTATTTTCGCTGAGGCGACCATGTCCTTGTTAGGCTGCTTGATTTCAAGGGTGCGATAAAGGCAGCCCAGTTCGCCAGGTTTGTTAATCCCACGTAACGTTGCGACAGGACAGTAGATTGTTTCCCAAGTACAGTAGGCTAATACTGCAATAAGAATAATAATAATAATGCAAGATATTGTTTTGTACAGATCCTTTGTTACGGATTAAGAATGCGCGCAAGCAAGCACTAGCGCCTATACAAAAGCTTATACACACATACACACACACACACACACACACACACACACACACACACACACACAGAGTGTTGGATGTGAACCGATGATATCCTTGATCAAACCCTGCGTGAGGGGCGAAAATTTGGAGTGTAAACATAAACAAATACTAATTTTAAAAATGTACAAGTGGGAGCAGGAGTGTTCAGCGTCTGATGTTTTGACTGTCTATTGTCCACCTTGGGTGGTTTGAACACTTGCACCTCACAATAGTTCAATGGGACGGTGCCAGCAGCTGCCAAAAGTTACTGCAAACACAAATACAGTTGCGCGCACACACACTCATACTAAATATTATGAATGTTTAATGTTCATTATTATTGTGTGTTTAGAACAGCAAGCTGAGAGAAAGAGAGAGAGAGAGAGAGAGAGAGAGAGAGAGAGAGAGAGAGAGAGAGAGAGGCGTAACTAACATTAATCCGACTATTCAGTGTAATTTGTTTTGTTTATTTTAACTGACTTAATTACACAATTTGGCTAAATAATTCAATGGCACAGTGCGAGCGGTCCACTATAAAATTGTTGATACAATGCTATTAACTTCAGCTCATGCAAACGTCCTCAGAGAAAAGTGTAAATAACGAGCGATTAGATAATAGATGGAAAGCAAGTGTTTCGAGGCATTTGCGTTGATTGATGGGAGGTTTTAATAATCGTTTAAAATGTGAAATTAAAAATGCAGTTCAAAATGTAAATGCATGAGGCACATCATTGCACTGCACTTAGAACACTTTTAAAAGGCGTTAATATTGTCATCGCAAAATCAAATTAATTACGATATGCATATTTGCTTTGAGTAATCAATCCATCATAAACGTCATCAAAAGCCAAGCCGCCGACTATCCTTAGATCTAAGCTTACGTTTTAAACGGGGACGCGCATGAATTCTAAATATTATTAAGTTTTTATTCAGGTCATCCTGGTCCTGATTTGGCTCGGAAGAGTCCGCTGGACCTAAAGCAATAATCATGTAATGTTATTCAGGTCATCTAGCGTTATTAATTATTAAAATACTTTCATATAATTTTGCAGGCTGTGACGATCTTGTGATATTCGAATATTTCATAACCTAGACAAAACAGGAGCAAGCGCAAGAACGAGAGTGGATGTATGTAATAGGTGGGGCGGGATAGTTCTAGTATTGATTGATTTATTGTTGCTTTAGGTCCAGCGGACTCCTCCGAGCCAAATCAGGACCGGACAACCCCCGATCCGCATAAAAGATCTGCCGAAACAACCCTAGTGGGAAAATTGAACGCCCTCCACCGGCCAGTCACTTTACAATAAAGACATCCCACGCGGGGGACGGCTGAGGGTTTACCTCAACTACGCGAACCCCCGGTTACAAAAACAAAATAGAATACAACCATCATTACAAATCATCAACGAAACATATACATATAAAATGCCTATATTGCTAAATACTAAAATTAATTACTATAGTCTCCTCTCTGAAAATCCTTACCGGGAAGAGAGGGGACTAAAAACTGATTTAAAAAAAAAAATACTAAAATCATAGGAAGCCCTAGTGACCACCCAGCAGAAAGCGTCCAACACTCCCAAGCTGATCCAACAGACCTCATACACAAACAAGAAGTCTTGTCCAGGAAGAGTTTTCAAGAAAAAAGGTAGGTCATTGATCTAGCGAAGAAGAAGATAGTATAGCAGAGTGATAGGACAGAGCAGGAATGGGAAAGAGTATATGAGGAAGATAGCAACAGTGGGAATTTAAAGCACTAAATTTCCATAAAGTGGGGATACTATTTATACTGAAACCCCCGGCACTCCAACGGGGGTACTGTTGCCGCACTGAATCTGTCATGCCTACAAAGGCAAGACAGGTTTTTTGAAGTGGGGCTTTCACTGTTCCCTTTATAGGTTAGAACAATCTACGGTGGCAACATAGAAGTCTCCTCTCTGAAAATCCTTATCGGGAAGAGAGGGGACTATAAACTGATTAAAAAAAAAAACAGTGGCAAGATTGCTCATGACCCCAAGGGGTGATAGTTCTAGTAGTGACATACTCTGGTAATATAACACTGCTTGATCGAAGTACATAATAATAATTATTACTCATCTTTTCTATCCACGCAATCCTAGCATGCTCAGAAGGGTGCATTGCAGCTGGACAGAAACGTATTTTCCATTCCTCTTTTGTTGTTTTTTGTTGGTTTTTTAATTATTATTATTTAAAAAATTATTTTTTTTTGTTATTTATGCCATTTGTTCAGAGTTTTGTTGTCCAGAAGGGGGCATGTCCTATGTCTATGTTCCTCAGTTCTAGGTTTATGTCCCACTCCCCTCTTGTTCATTATTTCTCAAGCCTTTCAGGTCTACGTTCCGCCAGATCTGTGTCCCCCAAAAATAGACATGCTTCCTACTGGACAATGGATCACATTTTCAGTTTGGGCGGAAACCAGGATTGCGCAACAGCTGCGCATCAGATTACATAGGACCTACTAACCGACGATGTCGTTGGATCATTGAGAGCAAGAACTCATTTTTCTGTATTTTATTTTATATTATTTATACTAGTTTCTAATAGCAGCTCTTTATCGAATGAATTGTGTGATTGGTACAGATCCCGTTAATCCCTCCAAATGTGAAGTACCAATGTTGTAATTTGAAATACGGCTTGTCTGAATTTTGCATCGACGTGTCCTTGTAACTTTTGGTGTAATCTACGTACTTGATTTTGAGAATGAAATTTATAAGCGATATAGAAGTTTTCATCTACCAGTCCATTCAGTCATTGTTTTATACTATACTATACTAGACATTACATTGCATTACATGGTATATACTATACTATACTATACTATACTATACTATACTATACTATACTATACTATACTATACTATACTATACTATACTATACTATACTATACTATACTATACTATACTGATTGTGCTATTGTCAAAAGATGTATATGTTATTTGTCACTCATTGCAAACACAGTTCTTCAGGTGGTTGTGGGGGACAGTCATGATTGATGTTTATGATTTTTATTCTAATTCTTATTGACCTCATCGTTCTTGCGCACCAAGCATTATTATATTTTTTTTAAACGTTTTTTGTTTCTTCACAAGAAGATGGCAAAAGTGTTGACGATAGCACTTTAATATTGGAGGAAGCGAAGCCTGTACCTTTTGGGATTTGAGTTCAGGATCTTTGAAGTGTAAGATTGCCACTCAGACAGTATATTTTTTACAACTGACATCTACAGCTCCACTGGTCCTCCCATTTATGCCGAAACACACGTCTCAACGGCCTCGTTGAGTATGAAATGGGATGAGCAATAACGAACCACGATGAACAATGCATTCAACGCTGGGAGGGGATTCGAGAGAAATAGAGCGCTCATCTATTTGCGGACAGCTTACACGCGTCAGCGAGGACGATGCTGTTCTCCGTTGATACTTGCTACAGCGATATACCAAAGAGTGTATGAATAATAATATTGTTCATACACTCTTTGGATATACCTACTTCGGGCTTATTTATTTCATATTCCATTAATCAACGTGAAGATTGAAATCTTATCTTCTTCGGATGCCATACTTTCGCTTGAACCCATTAATCTCCTATGTCTCCAGAGGCCTTCAAAATACAATAATTTTCCTTCATGATTCCGTGAGCTGATATACCTGTCTGACATGACTTGATTTGAAAAGTCAGCGTCAAGTTCGGCTGAGTCCAAAACCAAAAGCATTATCTGTAACGTATAGCGGCAGGATCGTGGTTTCCTGTGATAAAAACACAGTCACAATTTAAATATGAGTCTGAAAACACTAGAACGAGGAAGAAAAACGTGACACGTAATTGTCAGTCGTGAGAGCTAAACAAAATCATGGACTAAACCATGGTGATGTATTCATTATAATATTAATTATTGATATATTATAATATTTTGTCATTCCTGTTGGCAATACAGCATGGCGATGAACTTACTAACATACAGAGTCCTGAAGCCTTTGTTGTCATACAAAGAAATACAAGATGACCTTTTTTGTCCCCATTTTTACACAAGGAAATTTGATATTTCCATGCTCAAGGACAAACAAACAAAAAAAAACCAAAACAAACAAACAAACAAAAAAAAACATACCTAAAAACAACAAAACTTTCACCCACGCTTGGTTTGTTATTTCTCCCCCCCCCCCCCCCCCCCGTTGGGGTGCCAGGGGTTTCAGTATAAATAGTATCCCCACTTTTCTGGAAATTTAGTGTTTTAAATTCCCACTGTCGCTGTCTTTCTCATTTGTTCTTTCTCATTCCTGCTCTGTTCTATGAATCTGCTATACTATCTTCTTCTTCGCTAGACCAGTCACCTACCTTTTTTCTTGAAAACTCTTCCGGGACAAGACTCCTTTTTTGTGTGTGAGGTCTGTTTGATCAGCTTGGGAATATTGGACGCTTTCTGCCAGGTGGTCACTAGGGCTTCCTATGATGTTATTATTTAGCAATGTAGGCATTTTATATGTATGTGTTTTGTTGATAATTTATAATGATGTTTGTATTCTATTGTGTTTTTGTAAACGGGGGTTCGATAAATTAGATTATAGCCTCAGCGTCCCATGCGTGGGATGTCTTTATTGTAAAGTAACTGGCTGGGGAAGAGCCTCCAGTGTTACCACTAGTGTTGTTTCGGCAGGCAGACCTTTTATGCGGATTGGGGGTTGTCCGGTCCTGATTTGGCTCGGAAGAGTCCGCTGGACCTAAAGCAATAATCATGTAATGTAATGTAATCTCTCCCACACTTTTTTTTTCTGGGTCTGTGACCTTTGGTAAATGGGAAAGAGAGAGAGAGAGAGAGAGAGAGAGAGAGAGAGAGAGAGAGAGAGAGAGAGAGAGAGAGAGAGACAGAGACAGAGACAGAGACAGAGAGAAGATACGTCATAAAACGTCGCAAGTAACTTCAAAGAATGACCACAGAGTGGAGTGAAAGTGAGAGATGGAGGAAGAGGGTGAGGGCGGGGTGGGGATGGGGGAGAGAAAAAACTCGAATCTGAGCACGGTGACTTGGATTTGGGGATAAAATAACGTCAATAACTTTTTTTTCAAACAAGTTTTTAATTCTTCTTTATAGTCGGAGAACTTTTCTGTGCGAAAGTGAGGTCGTCGACTGCTATGTCCGCGAGTACATAGATCTTGTACATTTCCATTCTTCCGAATCAAAAATAAATAAATAAATAGCTTACTTTTGTTTTATTTCTTTTGAAATAGCACAAACAGCCTTGCTGTGTATTTGTTCCCGTCAATTTCAAACGGGTGTGCTATTAACCTGTACCACCCTCCAAAAAAGTTTTTTTTTTTTATTTGTATTTTTAAACTTATTGAAATTTTCAATAAGTTTAAAAATAAAAATACAGAAATTATACCTACAGTTGACCGAGAAAGAAAAGCGAAATATACCCTAGGGAGGTGACTTTGCATTTTAAACCAAGCGGCCGTGACTTTAATTTTGAAGTAATTTTAATGGCATGCATTCATAGTTGTTCAGTTCAAGAGTTCTTTAGAAAATTACAACGGTTTTATTCCCATCGTCTCCTATGTTGTGGGACTATTCAAAGCGGGTGACTGTAAAATAAATTAATGACTAAAGGGATGTTTGTCTTTTCATCGCAGGGTAGTTTCAGATGACGGTAGCTGTTCCTGGCACTCGTATCCCGATGATGTCCCCTTAGGTGACACAAAGGGGGGCGCCATGGTTGGTCCCGCACGTGCCTTCGCCATATGGCGTCACGCGGCCCCGCCTCACACCTGTCTTCTGCCACCGTAACAAAACAAAACCAAAAAGTACCTCCCTTCCCTCCTCCTCCCCCCCCCCACCTCCCTTTAAAAAAAAAACTCTTGCCGCATACTTTGCCTTTACCTTTTTTTTATATTCAGCTATTATAGAACATCGCTAACCATCGTTCGGGCTTGAAACCTCTTGAAGAATCGACAAAGCCGTAAGAGGGATACGCCGGATGGAGAATTTAATCCTCGGTCTAGTCCTTTTTGGAGTGTGGTTTGTTCGGTTACCTTTTGTTCACTTGATTCTGTTTTTAAGAAGCTTCCATTCCCTTCCTGTCAGCATTATGTGGTTACATGATCTGTCTGGTCTCTCTCAAGTCCTCTTTATCTTTTGTGATCCTTCCGTTTATTCCATTCGCCCCTGACTTTGTCGTCTTTGTTGTTATGATAATTCCCTCAGACTGATGAAGGCGGGAAAAAAATGTCCTTTTGTTCGTAAGCCGAGCCGAAATAAAACGAACGGGGGCTGTCGTCGATAAAACGTTGCTAATTCCAATTCTTGGAGTGGCCGTACACGGATTTGGTCTATTCGTTCCACATTTTAATGAATGTTTTAAAACACGTAGCTTTCTCTTCTTTATTTTATTTACTGCTGTTCTACATTTATCTTACTTTTCTTTAAATTCTTTTTCGTTGTGGTTTTGTTTTCGCAAGGTTTTTGTGCCTTCATTATCGTTTCTGCGGGTCTGTGCCATTCGTAGAACAAGTAAAACCAAAAATAAAATACAAGTTAATTAATTAATTAATTAATTAATTAATTTAAAAATACGATTTTGTGGTGAAAGTCTGCGTCGATACAGATAAAAGTTTGAATACATTTTTTAAAAAGTGGAATCTTTATTTGACTTTTTCCGATTTTTCTGTTAGTTGTAAATTCATAGCTCTTCTTTTCTTTTTTATTTATTCCCTTTTAATGAAAGCAGATGAAGGAGTGGGTAGGGGGACCAGACTGACGAATAAAATTGCCAAGACAAGAGTTGTGGAAAAAATATTTGTAGCAAATACAAAATTAAAATTCTGTGTTTCCTCAGGAAAAGCTGACGAATAATAGTAACTGCATGGTTATTGGGGGGAAAAAAACACCCACCCTGATTGGAAAATAGAGAGGAACAGAGAGATGACGTCAGTGCTGTTGTAACAGCTATTTTTAGGGGGTTAGGGCAGAGTCGTCTGTTGAGTAACCACGGGCCAAATTCGTCCGCATGGAAACTGACAACTGTTACTGAGGCTTGATCCTCGCAGGTCGAAAGGAATTCTTCTTCTTCTTCTTCTTCTTCTTCTTCTTCTTCTTCTTCTTCTTCTTCTTCTTCTTCTTCTTCTTTCTTTCTTTCTTTCTTTCTTTCTTACTTCTTTATTTCTTTCCTTCTTTTTCTTTTTTTCTTTATTTATAGAGTGGGAAGGGTGGCCTTTTTTCTGTTTTTCTCTATTTATAGAGTGGAAAGGGTTCTACCCTCATACAAAACTAATTAGCAATTTTGGTTTTGTGTCACTTCTGTTGTTGTTGTTGTTGTTGTTGTTGTTGTTGTTGTTGTTGTTGTTGTTGTTCTTCTTCTTCTTCTTCTTCTTCTTCTTCTTCTTCTTCTTCTTCTTCTTCTTCTTCTTCTTCTTCTTCTTCTTCTTCGTCTTCTTCTTCTTCTCTTCTCATGACTTAATTCGTAAGAGTGAAATTGCATAAGCCAGGCTGCTTTAGTCTAATATATACTGTGACGATTAGATTGACTTTTAAACGATCAAACTGAGAACATAATTCTTAACAGGCAAATTTGCTCTGTACACTCAGTAAACCTAAATAAAAATATTGTTTTCATATTTTAGTGTGTGTTTGCTCTGTGTGTATTTTTTGTTTACTTGTATACCGGAAGTTTCTCGCCCATTGTGCTAAAGGGTTTGTCGCACTGTACCAATAATTGAGAGAGAGAGAGAGAGAGAGAGAGAGAGAGAGAGAGAGAGAGAGAGGAGGGATTTTGATCAGAAAACGTGATGATAACTTTGAACCTGTATCAGTTCCTTTCCAAAACAATATTATATGCCCCTCTGGTGTCAGAAACGATCGAGTATTAT
>CM072512.1:84287826-84487826 GCA_036898135.1 Oncomelania hupensis | reverse complement strand
AGAGACTAGCCTATTAGTATAAAGTTAGCATGCAAGCTGGAAGGATGAGGGTGGAGTTGGTTGTTAACGAGAATTATCCTGCAATTTCCTGCCTTCCGGCGCACACGGGTGCACTTTAGCCTTTGACTCACGCACCTTTTACCCTCCACAGAGGTCAGCATCATGAATATTGATCAGGACTAAAAAAAAAAAAAATGGAAGGACGGGACAAACCATGTTGATATGGACTTGGACAGAGACAATAATGAACCTAAGAATAGATGAGGTCAAGCCAGAGTGTGGACATGGGACGGCGACGAGACTGAATTCAATTTTAGCCAAAGTAGTGCTCAATCGATCAAGTAGTCGCTCAATGAAATATGTGATGATATGATTACGATGATGAGGGGTAGGAGGAGAAGGAGGGAGAGGATGGGAACAATGTTCACCTATGGTGATGCAGCTTTTAAGTCTGATAAAAGTGATGAACCATAAATTCAAAGATTTCCTCTATCACTCAGTATTAACTGGTTCTAGCGCTTAATTGGTGTACCTGGCGTTCATAATCTGACAATGAGGATATGACTACGATGATAGTAATGACTATACGACGGTCGCTGCAAAGACATTCGAGAAAACAAGAATATACTATATTATGACGGCACCCAGGGAGATCATGATGATGACGCGACTATAAAAACAATAACTAGGATTATATTCATGAGGACACTTGCCACATTGAAAACGTACGATTCTCCCAGCTCTCCTACGCTTCAACGTCCTCAGCTGAACATCAACCTAAGGTTTTGCCGAAAGAAAAGCGACAGACGGTGGGGCACTAGGAGAGGGAAAGAGAGCTTAACAATAGTCGACCTTGGGTTTGACAGACAATTAAAAATGCAGTTCACCTTCTGCAGCCTCCACGCTGAAATGATCACTTTCGCATCAAGTTTAAAAAAAAAAAATGTGAAGATAAGGAAGAAGTTGCTAATGAAGAGTATCATGGCCGACCTTGGCCTCATAAACAGTAACTACTAAATTCTATGCATCTTCGGCCGCCTCCATCATGAAACGATCACGCTTCCAACAATGGCTCCATTGCACTTTAATAATTATTATATAAAATCTCTTCCTGTTCGTTCTTCGTATTTCTGTCTTCTTCTTCTCCTGGGCGAGAGAGAGAGAGAGAGAGAGAGACAGACAGTTAGACAGACAGACAGACAGAGAGAGAGAGACAGAGAGAGATTATGGTTTATGTGACCTTTGTTGATTTATGTTTTGCCAATTAATCCTTTCTACCCCATGACTCCTCAACAACGCGTGCATGAAATTTGCCGTGCAGGTCATCAGTTTTCAACTACAACATTTTTGTGTGTCAGAGACCAGTTCAATGACAGACTCTTTGTGCTGTGGTCTGGTGATCAATTCTGTCACCGGCATTTTGTGGACAAGGAACTGATGGTTCATTTAAAGTAGTTTTATTTTAATAGGTCTTAACGTGGGTGGGTGATTGTGGCTCAAATTTGTCACTTTAAACGAGCGAAAGACGTTCAGTGTTCTCAGGGGAAATGCCTTCCGCAGGACCCAAAATTGATCGGTCTAGACCTTGGTTTGGACTCATCAATCGTTCCCAATCTTTTTTATTAAAACCATAACAACCCATTGACCTGTAGGACTATGTAAGCATAATACTTCTAATAGTGCTTTTATAGCGTGTCGATGCATTTTTCATAATAGCAGATAATTTATTTTTCATCTTGCTTTGTTAAATAGGGCATATCGGAACATAAATATGGTCTGCTGCACATCAGCTGATTAGACTTTTACAGCGATTAAAATAATCTTCGCTTGTTTGTTTCGTTTAATGTCCTTTTCACCGAAATGATAAGACACACACACAAACACACACACACACCCACACACAAACACACAATTAAAAAAAATACCCAAACGAAATTGAAAATAAGATAAATAAATCATTACATCATTAAATAAGAAATAAAGTATGACATAAATAAATAAATAGAAAAAAAAGAATATATATATATATTTACCTAGAGAGAGAATATATCTATATAGAGAGAGAGAAAGAGAGAGAGAGAGAGAGAGAGAGAGAGAGAGAGAGAGAGAGAGAGAGTTATGATTTTTTAAAATCAGTTTTCATAAATACTGACCAATTGAAGAACTAAAAAACGTTTTCACTGAGCTAATGCAAACATCATACCTAATATTGCCCAGGGATATAACATTGTGAGGCAGACTATTACCAATTGATTGCATTCAAATAATATATGGTTCAAATAAGACATTTAATTATATATACATTTTATATTCTTACAATATTTATTTGCTATAGAATTTAGATATATTCTATAATCTATGGTCACAACAGTCCTGGGAATTGTTCACATTGTTGATTGAAATTACATTTTGTTTTTAACTTCCTTTTAAATTAAATATGCATCTTTTTAACTGACAGTGGTATATTCAACATTACTGCATTTTATTTTCAGCACAGTTTTTTGCAGCTCGGTCAGCCCAGTCATTAAAGATAAATCCACAATGAGAAGGAACCCAGCAAAAGTTAACTTGTGTTCCATTAATTATAATATTATGAATCAAGTTCTTAATTTCAATAATTATTTGATTTCTTTCTTTACTGTTATTAGAATTTTGTGCCTCTAAAACTGATTTTAAGTTAACACATATAATTGAACTATAAAAATGTAATGGTATATTTATTATTCTATTTAAAACCATCAGTATTGCTATCTATTCTGCAGTAAAAATAGAAACTCCTTTCCCTAAATAAAATGATTCTGTAATTTTAAATTCAGGAGTAACAGAAGCTGCCCTCGCATTGCCATTTTCTAAGACTGATCCGTCAGTGTATATTTTAAGTTGTGCTGAATATTTTTCATATAAATGATTACGAACATCAATTATCATTAAACCTGAGTTATTATTTTTCGTTCCATTTCTTTAAATGAATATCATAGTTAGCTTTTCCAAGTTCCCATGCAGCTAATGGTGACACTGTGTTCTTGTTATATACAAAATTTGCTTCCTCAAAGTGTTTCAGAATTATGCCTTTGATATAAGTTGCTATTGTTTGGAAACTTTTAATTTTTTGTGGATGTTTAGAATAATATAGTTCTGATCTAAAATAAAATTCCTTATTCGTACTATTATCTACTGCAGTTGCTCGGATAACATATTTTGCATACAATAATTTTTTCCATTCATCTAAAGAAATAAATCACCTTTAATTATCCAATATTCAGTACCTGTAATATCTAGGATCCAGTCAAAGTTATTATTACTTGGTCCTCTCAGACAATACATCGATATAATATTTAAACACACATTGCTATTGATCTTAAGTTTAATAGAAGATGTATAAACGTCATTCACCTCTTTGGAAACCGGAGAAGTAAGCACAATATAATCTAAGTCATTCCTGATATAAAAAGCAGCGTGAATCTTGGTACTGGTAAAGTGGATGACTGGTGGATAATAAAATCATTGAAGCTTGGGTAATTTCTGGTTGCTGACATTTAAAGATTGTAATTTTAGGACATGATGTTCGTTAACTGTTCTTTGCTCACTATAGGCAAACCATAAACTGCTCAATGTTAAAAGAGTATTACCCCTGCAAGCTCTGCTAATACATGTTTTTTGTATAAATAATCAAGCTTGCGCTTTTGAACGTGACCATGAGCTTCATGGTCTTTGAAGTCCATGCGATGGAATTCAAATGTGCACATATTAGACGTCGGTTTATGCTCTCATCCAAATGAGCAGGTTATCTAATCAACCTCATACCTAAAGGTTTTTTTAGAGCCAGTTACAGTGAACCCTCGCTACTTCGCGGTTCGACATTCGCGGATTTACGACTTCGTGGATTTTTTTCATTATATTATATGACAAAATATATCGCGAATTTACCGGAAATTTCGATTTTTTAAAATGTACACCTACTCTTAACATTTGTGCCTGTGTACTGTATGTACATACTGTAGATACTGTACATTACTGTAAAGGGTGGTTTGTTAACAGTACGTGAAGGGAGGGTTTCAAAAGTCCGAATACACGTTAAATAAATACAGTAAATATGGTGTCCCTACTTCGCGGATTTTCAGCTATCGCGGCCGGTCTCGGAACCTATCTACCGCGATAAACGAGGGTTCACTGTACACCACACACACAGAAAGCACTAGGTTCCCTTCTCCCCCACCTCCACACCCTCAACCCTCTGACCACCCTAACCCTCCTTTCTGATTTTCAGGGGTCGAATATGCTTTTACATAGTAGAAAGAGTAAACTACCGCAACGTGAACCGAATCAAACAGAATGGAAAATAGACCGTTGATGGAGTTCCTGACGAGAATCAAATAGTGAATGTGAGAAAGTATGGTGATGATGTTAATTACTAAAGTGGCTTTATGAGCGTTCCAGGGTGCCGCCAACTAGCTAGCCCTACACCATCTGTGCTACAATTGTTCACCGTTAACTCAACGAAGACCTGTGTGCAAAACCTCCCCACCTCCTCTCTTTAATCCTTGTAGTGACGTTTAGATGCATCCTATCCAATTCCGGATTTAGGTTTCAATCACCCTCCCATTGTCCAACCGCTCTACCGCTAAAAGCAAAATGTATGCAGCACACTGACAATACGCTATAATAACAAGATCTTCGTCGCTATAACTGTCACCAACTTCTTCTTTTTATCTCTCTTTTCTATCGTCCGCTTTATTATTCTCTCAGTCACTTATTGCTCATGCATTACGGTTCTTGCGCTAGCCCAGTACAGTGGATTGTTGCGTACCACAGCGTTTCAGCGTGTCCCAACTGTGCTTTTGGATAGGTTTGGGATTGATTCTGACTCAACATTTCGGGTATGCTAGACCTGGATGTATAGCGCCATATAGCCGGCCGCTCTTTGAATCGCTAAACGCACTATTGAGCAATGCAATAAGAAAAACAACCAATTCAATTCAATAAATCTGTATTATCCCTCACAGGAACCACATACAGCCATTTATGTCGCAATGAAAAACAAATACGATCCTGAGATGCAGGTGATATAGGCTACATCAAAACTCAACCCATTCTCAAAATGTTAATCACTTCAATCAAATACCACACCATTGCATAATATTTACATATATAACACATTTATAAGTTTGTAAACAATAAAAATGTCTCACACATTAGCACAAACGTAAAACATTTGAATTAAAAACACGCACGCGCACAACCAAACACAAAAAGTCACACCAACACGCCATTACATAAAATTAACATAATTATCACACGTTCATGAATTTGAATGTCTTCATTACTACACTTATGCCATCTAGGACGCATTCATTGCACGGGAAAGTGTAACAACCTTCATTTCCTCCATTGCGTGTGAGTTTGTGGGAAACAAAAAAACCTGCATGACTGAAGTGGATTGTCTTTGAATGAACAAACAACAACAGAATTGGCGTTGCTGGTTTGAATTCATATGAAAGAAAGTAAGTGGACAAACTCAGGAAACGGTCAACGTTGTACTCTACGTAGATCGCCACTTTGCCTCTACTAAAATGAAAACATTTGATCCAAGTGGGGGGACAATGATTAGCACTTCAGGTTGAATTGCATGAAGCTTTGTCCAAGTGGACTTCCTTTTTCCTGCTATGGACGTTTGGACAGCGAACAAAGCCATGCAGCCAGAGCTGCCCACATAGCCCGGGAAACTGTACCCTTTGTCTGCATGAACAGCATTATTTTTCTCTTTCCTGGGTTGTTAATTTACCTGAGAACATTTTTTAGAGAGCAGTTTTAGTTTAACTAGAAAATGCGCTGAACACAAACTTTTAATGTACTTTTGACGTTTTAAAACATACCACACACATAAATACGACAAAAGGTCTTGGCTATTCAAAGATGTGGCGACAGCTGAGTGGACAAAGTCCTTCCTGAATGAATCGTCAGAACAATGGCCGTGAAGGAAATGGGTTTTCCCCGTCTTCCTTCCTGCCCCACTTCTTGCCTTTATCATGCGTGCACCTGCACACATGCATACCGTACATTACAATCTTATCATCGTCACCACCTCCACTACCATCATCATCATCATCATCATCATCATCATCATCATCATCATCATCATCATCATCATCATCATCATCATCATCATCATCATCATCATTATCGTCGTCGTCGTCATTTTCATCATAATCATCATTCTGCCTCTTGGTGTATTAGTGAGCAAGAGAATATATTTCGATACCAGTGCAAGGCTGCACGCATGCCTGACATTTCACCGTGTCGTCTTAGATCTCCTCCTTCCTCTACTCCTTCCCCTCGTCCTCCTTCTTTTCCTTTTCTTTCTCCTCCTACTGTTCCCCTCCTCACTATTATAATCATTATTACTATCATCATCATCATCATCACAAACAAAGATCCGTGGTGTGCGCGTGCACAGCATTTTGATAATGAGATTTGACCTGTCAGCATCCAGCAATGGCATGGTTTCGGCGTTAGGCTGTCGCTGACCGCGACACGCTGCACTGGCCTTGGCCTAAAAATTATTTATCTCCGGATTTTTTTTTTTAAATTTTGGATTAAGTATCTTTGATATTTTTATCCAACTATCTATCCCCTCTCCTAGCTCCACCAACACGCACTCCCTCATTGGCTTCACTCATTCACCTCAACCCCAGCCCCTGGCACACAGACACACAAACACAAAACATTCATATACACACATAATTTCACGCAAATTTTGGCTCCAAATACATAGAGAAATTGCTTAGCGCATAGAAAGAACATATAAAACCCCGTTACAAATGTAAAAGACATTCAAATTTTAAAAAGACATTTAAAAAGACATTCACGCAACATCGACTCGCAGATCGACTCGCAAATTTTATTGCTGAGACAATGATAGTGTTCTTGAAAGATATGAAACTATGACACTAGAAAGATACATCCACGTAAATATTACATATATATAAATAATAATAAAACTGGATGCTATATACGCACTTTTCCCCAAATCACCAACCTGGCTCAAAGCGCGGCGATCTGTACCAACACACACCCACTCTCTCAGACACACAACAAACACACATCTATCACTCAAACATGTGGTGTAAAGGCAAGAAGATCGCTATTAAAAGACGGAAGAACATTTTTATTTATTTTTTTTGGTTGAATTTTTATACTGACTGCATCTAATACCTTTGCAAATTTATGTAACAAGTAACGTGAAGTCTTTTTCCTCAGCGACGGAGTTTTAGAAACGACGGAGTATTAAAAACGATTATATGTATTTTTCATAAGTCAATCATGCCACTAAGCCATCGGATATGAGTATTAAAAACTACAAAATCATACGACTAGACTGAATTAGAGGTGCACTATGCTTCAACAATCTTTGAAAGTCGGTGTGGCATTGACTTTACCTTCTCAGGCTCCGGTGTGACATCCTCACAGTTCCTAGTATCTTAGCTGGGCTGGGAGCGAATGGGAGCATTCTGATTGGTCGACGCGTTACAAAATTCGACGCATGCGCACAGTGCTATCATAGTCTTCGTTAGGGTTTGGGTTAGAGTTAAGAGTTTAGGGTTAGGGTTAGGGTTTGGGTTAGGGTTAGGGTTATGACGCCTAAGAACTTCGTGAAAAAGCCGGCCCGACATGACCTAGCGCATGCGCAAATGCGCTCGGATAAACTAGGAAACCCGGAACTTGACCGGTACTCATACCGAGTGTCACTGATCTTTCAAGTCTTGATATTAATTTTGTGTTGGCGTATGCCTCAGCCGATTCAAGTTCTCTGCATACTCCGGAACTATGCCAATGTGTGTCTGGACACGCGTGTTTTTTTTTTTAATAAATGAAGTGTTAGACAGGCGTTCTGGAGATGACCATACACGATAACGGACTGGCCACCACTTGACCAGCAAATGCCCAGCTGCGTTCACTGCCCGAGACAATGTACGAGCGCTCTTTGTGCAAGTGTGTGGGTGTGGGTGTGTGTGTGTGCGTTTGTGTGTGTGTGAATGTGTCTGCACTATTGTATATGCGTTTGAAGGCAGTGTTTGCGTCTACAAAATGCATTATTGTGTGAGCGTGTGACTTTCTGTATAATAGAGAATTAATATCACCCATCCCTCTTTGGGAGCTTGAAAATGCAAGTTATGATATAAAATACTCCACTGTAAAAAGAAGGAAAATACCAGCTTACTCATATAATATTATGATGTTAATATTTAGGCTTATCTATCAGAAAAATATTCATTATCTTTAAAAATACACACTGATGTTTCTGTTTTAAAGACAGGTGATACAGGCGCGGCCCTTGTTATACCTGATTTAAAATTTTCCGAATTATATTATCTAGGTAAGGAAAATTCGATTTTCACCGCTGAACTTCTAGCAATTTTAATGGCATTAAATAAAACCATGAGCATAACATTTCATGTATTATTTATTGTAATATTTGTAGATTCTAAATCCGTACTTCAGGCGTTAAATTCTAATCCTATAAAGAAAGAAAAGACATTATCATTGAAATTTAAACACCTCTTAATTTACCTGTAAATGGTACCAATCTAGCCTTTTGTTGGATCCCCTCTCATATTGTGCTCTTCGATACCAGATCGAGCTGCGAGAAATGGTGCTTTACGTATAAACGCGGTCTCTTTGTCATTACCACTGACTCAAAGAAGTTTCTAATTTGATAGTTCAAGAGGTCAAGAAAGATTGTAATTTTAACCAACAGTATGATAAACATTGTGGATTCCCTAGATCTGTTACTTGAACGGCCTACCGAATTTATATGAATTTTGTGAGAACCAAGTATTGTAAAAATACTGTGTGTATGTGTGTGCCAAGAAACTTTTCTTTAAAACATTCATTATATCAATCCCGACACTGTGAACGATACAATGCCTTGCAATTTAGCAACAATAGGAAAAATTAGCGTTAAAATTTGTAATCCGTTGGCAAAAGCGTTTCTGTCCCCTTCAATTGATCAGTTCATATGATGCAATGATTATTAACTTTGATCGCCGAAATGTATTTATTTATGATTTATTGCATTTTCTGTTTTTGTTTATACAGAATCCTTTATTGTCCCCACATACGCCTACAAGGAAATTCTTGGTACAGTGTCCATCTGCATATAAAATCTTAAAGCAATGAAACCATAACATCAATATAAACTGAAAATAAATAATGATGATGATGATATCTACAGTGATTACGATCCATCGACAATGACGCTATCACACACACACACACACCCGCACACACACCCGCACACACACCCACACACACCCACACACACACACACACACACACATACATACACACACATATATCCGTATACGTGGCATTCAAACTAACAATGATTGTGAAAAAGGAAGCACGGCCCGCCGCCACATCTATTATTTCAAATTTTTCAAGTGGGCGCCTGTAATACGATGGCTTCTGGGGTTCAAGGCTACCGCCACTGCCAGAGTCAAGGCCATTGCTAGAATTTCACCGAAGGAGATGCAGCACATGGCCTGGGATTGCTATTGTGACTGAGGTTGCTGGAGCATTTATTGGTTTTGTACTAGAAACAAAAGGGATGCAGTTAGTGGAACGGTTTACCATATAATTATGTAAAATCCTTTTTTTTTGTCTATCACATCGATGAAGAAGACAATTAAACAAACAAAACAAAACAAAACAGACAAAGAGAGAGAGAGAGAGAGAGAGAGAGAGAGAGAGAGAGAGGGGAGGGAGAGAGAAAGTGAAGGTGGGGGTGAGGAGGAAAATTCAAACCAAAGAAAGACTATAACAGCGTATAAGTAGGTGTTACGCAATAACAGAAATACACATCTTTGCTAAAAACTAAAGGAAATTACAAGTGTATATTACATGAAATTTCTATTTTTACGTCCACGAACTAAACTAGAAGTTCGACTCTGCCCCTTGGCTGTTATTGTTCAGCCTTGACAACTCATGTTGGAAATTCCGCTCGTTTGCAGAAATATCTGTACGTGTGATGTAAGTCTGTGACTACACTAAATTAAATTATTGGTCTAGGCTATTAGGCTTTATAATGACATTGATTCCATTATTGTTCTTTGTCCCTCAATAATCAGATTCACTCTGTCTGTGTGTGTGTCTGTGTGTGTGCGTGTGTGTTGTAATACGTTAAATCACATTTCATTTGCTCAAGTAATGGCTGTCTGTATTGCTGCTTCGTTTACACTAATTTGTCCGGAAATAATCATCCCAACGTGTGTGCATAGGCATCCGAGTCGTTGGGTGTGGAATGTGCCTATGTGCGTGCCTGTGCGCATGTGCGTGTGTGTATGTGTGTGCGTGTATGTGTGTGTGTGTTCGAGCGCGCGCATATATATGTGCTCTGTTGTCTTTTTTCCTGTTATGGAGTTTTTTGAAAGTCCCTAAGGAATTCATAGAACAGCATGCAGTCTTTCTTGAAGGAACATCCTACCACCCTCCTTCATGTAATCTTCCCTTCAATCGAAACGAAATAGGCTTATGATTTGGTGAAAATTCCTCATACAGTAAAATAGGCCAATATCGATGTCTTACCAGTTATAACACTGTATTTGTCGATGTAAATGAAGATATAGTAGGTTCGATGGTATGCGGCTTTGGAATAAACCGTCTAAGCGACCGAGCCCTTTCGCCAAAGAAGCAGTCTGACCTCACCCGTTTATTTCGGATACATGGGTAAGCTACTAACTGCTACCGCTATGCTATCGCGGATCCACTTTCTTACTGCTCTCGCGGATCCATTCTACTTGATTAGTGCCCTTGTGATGAAATGTCGGGTGATGGTAGGGTGCGGCTAAAGTGAAGTTCAGATGATCCAAACAGGGTCAAACTGCATGAGAAACCAACCAACCATGCCCGATCTATATACCTCTATACATTTTAAAGCCAACGCCCAAAATTCATGGACATAAATTATCAAGGGAAGTTCTACGTTAGCAGGAGAGTATATTCGAGAGGCAGCCATCCAGAAATTAGCCAAAGGAGGTGGACCACTTGCCAGAACTGAAAAGAGTTCGCGCTCGCTGCGAATAAAAGTCCACTGAACCTACAAACTGTACATACCTATGTTTTTAGCCTATTGACACATTTTGTGTGTGTGTGTGTGTGTGTGTGTACACGCGCGCGCGCGTGTGTGTAAAAGCAATGCATCAGATCAGCCTAGTAAAATTTTGTAAGCAGGTGATTTCCCAAGAACTGCAAAGACTATCATTTTCCTGTTGGGGTATTTACATGTACCTTATTCAAATAATCCATTGTAATTTAAAACTGTCATTGGAGCAGGAAGCTACTGGTTAATTTGCGACACGGGATCATGCCTATATAAAGAGACGACTAATCTCATAATCTCTGAATGAATAATGATCTCTGTAGTTTCGCTTCCTCTTCGATCCCAACCTCGTGTCCCCCCCGCCTGAGCTTATCAAACTCGCCCTTGTTGAGGCAGCAAGCCCAGCTACGCAAAATGTTCACAATGTGTCAATAATAATAATAATAATAATAATAATAATAATAATAATAATAATAATAATGAATGCTATACGCACCTTATTCCTAAATCAGACTCAAAGCACGGCGATCTGTAACCAACATACACGCTCACATGTTACATACACCCCTGCATACACAACAAACACATTCATCACTCAAATATGTGGTGTAAAGGAAAGTCGCTAATAACTGATATAAAGGAAATCGAACTTTATTTTGGAAATTTTATACAGAGTGCCTCCAATACCATTATTGAAGGGAGCCAGGAAACCGGAGTACCCGGAGAAAATCCTCGGTGACCTGAAAGTCTCGCTCGTACCTAAGTCATTTAAGTTCGGCCCCTTGCGGGCTCAAACCCTCGAGCTTCGGCATAGGAAAGCAGCTCACTGTAAATTTAGTTAATAGATCAATAAAGAAGAAGAAGAACAAGAACAAGAAGTTGGAGGATCAGAAGGATGGAGAAGGAGAAGATGGAAGAGGAGGAGAAGAAAGAAGATAAGAAGAATGATGATGATAATGATGATGATGATGATGATGATGATGATGATGATGATGATGATGATGATGATGATGATGATGGTGATGATGATGATGATGATGATGATGATGATGATGATGATGATGATGATGATGATGATGACGATGATGATGATGGGTAACATAAGAGAAGAACAAAGAGAAGTGGAGCCGAAGGGTAGGCCTAATAGAAGATAAGGAGGAGAAGGTGAGAGCGCAAGATGTAGAACAAAACAAACCAAAAAAAAAGGCCTTCATCATCCCTTATGAACATCTGTCAATCGTCCGAGTCGTCTTGAATTGTATCTATGAACTCTACACCTGTCATCGAGTGTAAATAAGGTGTACCAACGTATTTTTTTAATCAAAATCTTTCTCCTGTTTGCCGCCGTTTCCACGATTCGCCGCCGTCTCCACGATTCGTATCTCTCAATTCAATTCAATATTTTACTTTGACGTATTTTCACTATGCTATGATCTTAGACAATAGCAACAAACAATCTAACAAAATATCTTAACAGCTTTCTATTTTATAACTCAGTTCCAACAATTACGCTCGCAATGTCCTATAACATTGCTCAGATAAAATAATTTCTTATTCAAGTCAAATTGGTCCTGATTTGGCTCGGAAGAGTCCGCTGGACCTAAAGCTTCTACAATATCTTGTATTGTATTGTATTCAAGTCAAGTCAAGTCAATGCATTCTTTATTCTTCATTTTCGTTGCCATCTTCAAGATTTCACACAACCATCATCAAAGACGAGTTCTTAATCATGTCATTGACTTAGATTACTACATATACATACATATGAACGCAGAACTACAGATGTCAAATCTTTTCTGTTGCAGAATTTCGGAAAGATATGTACGTGTTACACTTTTTGACATCTTACCTCTGAGAGAACAAACCGAAGCTGCGATGTTTTTGTACCATTTCGTCGATGCCAGTCGTTTCTCTATCATCGCACACCTTTGTTACCTTCAAAAGGACAAGTTTCCTCATCGCACGTGCTCGGAATCAGTTTCATAGCGTCTCGTGGCCCGACACACGAAACGCACGTGCACGCTAATCACTGTCCCACGTAGCTTGCTCGTGCCAGGAGGTCAAGGGATCGAGAAGGACGCGTGCGGGTAGGGCTTGAAACAAAACAATACCTCAGGGGAGGGTGTCAACGCTACATCCATTGAAAAAGCTACAGCACTTAAGAGTTTGAGGACATGGGACCAGGACGGGGTAGGTGTATTATTCATTTAAACAATCCACGTCTGTTTTGTTGCTTGGAGGTGCGGGCGGGCGGAGGCTTTTTGCTTCTAGTTCCTTTCTGTTAATCGTAACAGATAAACAATATGGTCTGTTGAATCGTTACATGAATTGACTAGAGATCGGATAGTGGCACAAACAGGGATTGAAGAGGGAGACCGCGACGAGGATATTACACTTTTACGATACACCTATACCTCAACTTGAAATGAGCATATTAGGAGTGGGTCAGAAAACAAAAATGATTTAAACATTTCAATAGTCTCTGGTTCTTTATATAGCTATTGTTTAAAACTGGTTTACTCAGGGTAGCTTTAATTTAAAGCTGGTGTCAAGTGACAAAGTCGCTGCTTTGTAATTGTGATAGCAATTCTGGTGGGGCTGGTCATGACTAGAAATTGCTACATTAGTCAAATGTTTAGCCAGAATGCATGGTCCAATGTACTATTGACGGCGTGGATTATCTGCATTGTTTATAGGTAATATAAGTCTGTACACGTTTCTACACATGACTCCATCCACCCCAATATCCAAGAGGAAAAACGTATTGAATACAGCAAGAATCACGTCATAATTTTAATTTTTGCTGAACCGCGGGCTTATATCAATCAAGCATGAGTCGATCGCGTGTTCTACGTTCAAACATTTAAATGGGAAATCAACCTTTCATACTGTATCGATCGATTTGGGGTGGTGGGAGGTGGGGATAGGGTGGCGTGACGTGGGGTTTAGGGCGAAGATAAGAGTGAAGTGAAGAGAGAGAGAATACATGAATGAACGAATTAAACGTCTACACCCACCATTGGCGATATAGCAGACGGGGATAACCATCCTATGGAACAAGGGGTAGGTTAAGGGACCTAAATCAACACTTAACTACCAGAGCAATCATACTGTTAAAATGAACAGTGACAATGGCCAAAGAGAGAGAGAGAGGTGAATTCAGTGCATATGGCGGTGGAAGTTAGGCGTAGGCTTAGGTTTAAATTTCAGTCCTACACTTCCTCGTAATGGGTGGCTCTTTATGCGGTCATTGAACAGAACAATTAAACTTTGTATAAAATTGCAATTTTTCCTGGCGTTACTATTAGCTGTGATCAGTTAGACCATAATTAAAAAAAATCAAAATAAGGTATCGATCAACAATAATCGGGGGCGTTGAACTTCAAGACCTTTCAACTGGGATACATCGAGTGAGCCACGATGATCAACGTTTTGAACGCTGTTGTAAATCTCAATTTCTATTCTGGCATCCGAGAACATGCTTCCGTTGATGATGATGATTATCATGGATCGGTATTATAATTCTTCGGGTCCGATGATATCATATTATTGTTAGTAAGGTGTTTTTTTGTCAGAAGATATTGGTAGTTGCTATGAGAGCTAAATGTTGATTGGTCGAGCTGATCACATGACAGTTCACTAATGCAAATTCAAAAATCTAGTCATTCTTGTATTGACTATATACTATGTGACAAACAGAGATGAAAAAGAAAAAGAACACCTCACAGGGAGCTGATGCCTACCACCGAACAATCAAAAGTGACATCAGAAAAGGTATGCGCACAGAAAAGGAGAATTGGATAGAAGATCAATGCCAGGAAATAGATAAACAGTCTGAACAAGAACAACAGCAAGAAGTCCTACCAGACTGTGAAGCGACTGACGAGTGTTGAACAGCCTAAGGTCTCCACGATCCAAAGCAAGTCTGGAATATACCTTACAGAAGAACAAGAAGTCTTGGATAGATGGACAGAGTACTGCTCTGACCTTTATAACCACACACCAAACGGAGACCCGTCAGTTCTAGCATGTCCCCAGAAAAGAGAAGAAGAAGAAGAAGAAGGAAAAATCCTATTAATTCACCGAGAAATTGAGGCAGCGAGATTCAACCTGGGTCATCGGTGTGCGCTCTACTACTTTACATTAAGCCTACATGATTATTGCTTTAGGTCCAGCGGACTCTTCTGAGCCAAATCAGGACCGGACAAGACAACAGCTGAACCACATAAAAGATCTGCTGAAACAACCCTAGTGGTAAAACTGAAAGCTCTCCACCAGCCAGTCACTTTACAATAAAGACATCCCACGCAGGGGACGCTGAGGCTGTACTCTAATTTATCGAACCCCCGTTTACAAAAACAAAATAGAATACAAACATCATTATAAATTATCAACAAAACACATACATATAAAATGCCTACTTTGCTAAATAATAACATCATAGGAAGCCCTAGTGACCACCTGGCAGAAAGCGTCCAATATTCCCAAGCTGATCCAACAGACCTCATACACAAATAACGAGTCTTGTCCCGGAAGAGTTTTCAAGAAAAAAGGTAGATGACTTGGCTAGCGAAGAAGAAGATAGTATAGCAGATTGATAGAACAGAGCAGGAATGAGAAAGAGCAAATGAGAAAGACAGCGACAGTGGGAATTTAAAGCACTAAATTTCCAGAAAGTGGGGATACTCTTTATACTGAAACCCCCGGCACCCCAACGGGGGTGCTCTACTACTTAAGCTACGGCGGTGGGACTGACGCAGAACGTCCCCTATAGGCCAAGGTGTCCGGGGACACAAATCTACTCAACAAACAAAAACTGACGCAGATGAAGAGGACGCGGAAGGAGTTAGTTATTTATGTATTGCTTACATGGTACAGCGGACTGCAAAGAGCCGAATCAGGACCACAACTTGGTTCAAAGAGGACTCATCCCTGATCCGTATAAAAGATCTGTTGAAACAACCCTAGTGGTAACACTGAAGGCAATCCACCAGCCGGTCACTTTACAATAAAGGCATTCCACGCAGGGGACGCTGAGGCTATACTCTAATTTATTGAACCCCCTTTTACAAAAACAAAATATAATATAAACATCATTGAAAATATCAACAAAACACCTACACATGAACTGCCTACATTGCTAAATAATAATATCATAGGAAGCCCTAGTGACGATTTGGCAGAAAGCGTCCAATATTCCCAATCTGATACAACAGACCTCAAACACAAATGAGGAGTTTTAGAAGATTTTTCAAGAAAAAAAGTAGGTGACTGGTCTAGCGAACAAAAAGATAGTATAGTAAATTGAATAGAATAGAGTAGGAATGAGAAAGAACAAAGCAGAAAGACAGCGACAATGTGAATTTAAGGCACTAAATTTCCAGAAAGTGGGGATACTATTTATACTGAAACCCCCGGCACCCCCACGGGGGAACTGCGGTGTGACTATATATAAATATACACACACATGCTCGATTCTTTCCTCCGGCGACGGTGAAAAGTTGTGTGTTATTTGTGAGTTATTTATATAAATTCTTTCAACGGAATTTATTCTCCGACATGACGTGGCGTGAGTAGAAGCAATTATATTTATTCCATTTGATTCTTATAAATTTTGTATTTGTGCTATTGTGTTGATATCTGTTTATTATTTAATACAAGGTGTGACAATTAGTTTATTGTTACGAGCTAGAGAAGTTGAGAGAGGGGAGAGCACTCAGATTCGCGCATACATACACGCATTTCTTGGAATACCCCTTTTCGTTAAAGTAACAGTAAACAATATAATACATGCAGACACAGCTGCGAGAAGTCCGGCACAAATATCTCTATAGTATAGAGATGAAAAAAAAAAGAATTACTAGATTTTGAATGTACGTTAGTGAACTGTCATGTGATCAACTCAACCAATTAAAATTTAGCTCTCATAGCAACTACCAATATCTTCCCACAAAAAAACTGAGACAATGATGATGATGATGATGATGATGATGATGATGATGATGATGATGATGATGATGATAATGATGATGAATTGCATAGCGCCATATTCAAAGACTGTCCCTAAGCTTCGTCCCTGTAATGAAGTCTAATCGTTGATGCGTGTACCCCTGCCCTAAGCTATGACTGGACGATTCCAAGAATCAGCGACCCGCTTCCACAGAATACAATGAGTCAGATAATTTATGGCATTTGCAGTCCAGTATAGACACAATGCACTCCACACTTAGTCATGTCTGAAAGCCGGATCCTAGAGACACTCGCTCTCTTGATCGCTAACGGGCTACTAAGCTGTTTTCTTTGGGCTGTGTGTGTGGGTGTGTGTGTTGTGCGTGTGTTTGTGTGTGTTGTGTGTATATGTGTGTGTTTGTTTGTGAGTCTGTGTGCTTATTACTCAGTGCCACAATGGACATTTAGCACCCCCTTACCTGATCTGTCATCACTTCGGTAATGTCGAAGAAGATGTGTAGGCGCTTAAAACATCCAACCAACGACCCAACCATCTTCTCCAAATTAGAGTTGAATAGAAGTGATTTTTTGGAATGTTATCGTCTTCGATTAGCTACAATAAATCTGTCTTCCAAACAAATTCAAAACAATATTGAAAACAACATTGTAAAGAAACTTCAGTTCACAAACTATACAAATCTTTGTGGAATTCCCAGATCAGTTTAATCTATGGCAAACAGAATATTATTAAATTCGATGAGAACCAACTATTATAAATATGTGAAGTGCACTTGTGACTTTAAGTTAACCCTCAAGGAAACTTTAAAATACATATTATTTGGTTGTATTCCTATTTGATATTCAGCTCCTTCTGCCCACGAAGAATAATTTAAGTGTTGTATTGGCAAAAGCTCTCATCAATTCCCCAGTCTCTCGTTTTATTTAACTTACATTGTTATTTATGTTTTAATGCGGTTATAAATTCTATGTACGCGTGTGTGCGTGTGTATGTGTGTGTGTGTGTGGGTGTGTGTATGTGTGTGTGAGTGGCAAAATGTAAAAATATTTTAAAATGTTCTTTTAAAAATGACGTCACTGTGATTACTTTACTCGATTTGCATAAGTTTGGTTTTACCTTGGAGGCAGGCACAAGTAAAGTCAAACTTGAACCAAATCCCTCCAGTTGTTTGAGAGAAAATAGGATTAGAAGAAGAAAAAAAACTACGTTATGACGTCACCATGATGATGGGTTCACTATTTCCTAACTAAATATCAAGTTTCAAAGAAATCCGTCCATTAGTTTCAGAGAAAAGTGCGCAAATATCAACTCTGGACGCCGGACGGACGCTGGACACTGGACGGACGGACAAAGACAAAAACAATAGCTCCCGGAGTTGAGCTTAAAGCTCGAGAACTAAAACTACGACAATATGAATATCTCATTTCTTTAGTTGTTAATGTGTAGGCGAGTATCTTTGGGGGTATCTGTGTGTTTGTGTGAGTGAGGCGTGGGTGTGAGCGCGCGTGTGTGTGTGAGAGAGTGAGAGCGCGTGTGTGTGTGCGTGGTGGGTGTGTGCGTTTGTGCGTGTGAGCGTTTGATTGTGGGTTTTGGGAGGTAGCGTTTTGGGAGAGGTTGGAGTAAGGTACGTGAATAGGGGGAAGGACAGCCGAAGCAACTGATTACTTAGCAGCCCCTCTCCCCTTCCCCCCCCAAAAAAAAAAAAAAAAAAAATCACGACAAATTCCACGCACAAAAGGTGATTTTTGCTGGAAAAATTCCCAGAAATTTTACAACAATGCTTGTAACTTGATTATGTGTTATTCATGCAATAATGAAAATCTAGCACAAACTATACAATATCGCATTGTCTTTATTCAGTTGTTTGTTTGTTGACTAATGTTTTCGAGATTTTAGGTGCTTTTTATCTAATCAGAATTTAATGTCGAGTTTGATGTTAGAATTATATTTAGGACTCGGATCGGAAGTGTCTTATTAAGTTTGAGAGTGTGAACTCGATTTAGAATGTGGGTTTCGGGAGTGAGGGTTTTCGGGTTCGCAGCAGACAGTAAACTTGATTTTACTTGCAATATGAAGCCAGCGAAAGCTCAAACAAAACAAAAGAGTTGGGTTTATTTTTAGAATAATAAGCTTTTACGTTATTGTCTTAAAGTTTTTAAGGTCATACAGCATGTGAAAACGACATTTTGTTACTGACAGCAAGTCACACACACACACACACGCGTACCTAACACGCAAGCATACGCACACGCATGCACACACGTACGCACACACACGCACACGCACGCACTGAAACACATACATATGCACGTACGCTTAAATAATTTGTCAGTTCACTCACATTCAGATACACCCACGTGTGTGAATAAACAGAGAGATACACACAAGCACACACTTACAGATACATGCACTGAACAATAATGCCTAAAGCAATAATTCTCCATCCTACACCGCTACCCCCCACAATTCCCATAGCCCCCATTTTTGCCTGCACCCAGAATATCACAAGCACGCACGCATACACACACACGCACACGCACACACAGATGCGCGGTGCGAAAGATTATTTGCACTGACAGCCTGCGCAGCTGATTCGCAAATTAATATTGTCTTCCTTATATAACATTAAAAATAATTTGATCTGGGCGTCGCTGGGGTTGGTATCCTACAAAAAGAACTAACTCGAATACTTAATTAAGATTTTTCAGAAACTTGTTTCTCCGTTCTTTCTTTCTTTCTTTCTTTCTTTCTTTCTTTCTTTCTTTCTTTCTGTGTATGGCTTTAATATTAATGACTTTATTTTGGAGGAGGGAGGTGGGGAGAAGGGGGAGGGGGGGAAGTTATAGCTTTGTTGTCTTTTATTCGCAACCTTGTTGTAAAAAGTAAATGTCTGTTCTTCAAGGCTAACCTTATTATAATCGCTCAATTCTTCAAACAGATTTCTTGGTAATATTGCTTTCATTAAACGTAAAATCTGATACGTCTTTTGTAAGGAGGCCTAAACATTTTATTTGGGCTCAAATCCTCCGTCACAATGTAACGGTAACTCTCGTGAGTCGAAATTGAACGTTCGTAATCTTTGTGAAGTGCGCTTGTATCATCTGTACCACACGGTGAATTTATAAAAACTGCATTCTCGGGTGTGTGTGTGTGTGTGTGTGTGTGTGTGTGTGGGTGTGGGTGTGTGTGTGTGTGTGTGTGTGTGTGTGTGGGTGTGCGTGCGTATGTGTGGGTGTGGGTGTGGATGTGTGTGTGTGTGTGTGTGTGTAGGTGTGTGTGCGTATATATGAGTGCGTGCTTGCGTGCGTAGGTGCGTACATACGTGCGTGTGTGCATATATGTTTGTGTATCTGTAGCCGATAAGAGAAGGGTTTTTGTGTCTGTCTAGGTCTCTTTTTGTATTATATGTACTTGTGCGTCGGCGCATGTTAGTGCTACTATACTGTGTTATCAACAATAGTGTACATCATAACAAAAACTGATCCGCAGTCTTGTATATATATAATTTATACTAAATGCATTGTCCTATATTATAATCTCTCTCGTTATATTAGATTACATACTCGCATTGTTGTCTGGTAATAAACGTCTGGAATCTCTGGATCTATCGATCGACACACATATTTATAAACTTGGTCCCGTCTTTGTTATCTTCGGCATTCAACCTTGACATTTGATTAACTACTTCTACATCCTCCTCTATCCCTCCACGCATTTCCATTTCTCCCACCATATTCTTTCTTATCTACTCTCTCTCTCTCTCTCTCTCTCTCTCTCTCTCTCTCTCTCTCTCTCTCTCTCTCTCTCTCTCTCTCTCTCTCTCTCTCTCTCTGTCTCTTTCTCCCTGCGCTTAAAAGGCTCAGAGAAGATAATTTATATTTCACCTTTTTTGGAGGGCTTTTTGTGTTTGTCTTCTTGATATAGCTCTGCCTACTCCCACTTCCCTCGTAACAAATCTCTTTGCTTCATTCTTCTTCTTTTTGTATTTCCAGACTTTAAAATGGTCGTGGGAATCAGATCAAGAAAAATTGTGAGTCGGTCGGTCCGCCGGCCCATGGGAAGCCATTTCTCAAGAACCAGTCAATGGATTTTCACAATCTTCATAGGGAAATTAAATAGGATAGTGCCCTGCCTACAGTGTCATCATATTTGCCCTACTGCAAAGATCAAGGTCACTGGAGTCATTTGTTGCTCAAAACGTTTTGTTCGATATATCAAAAATGTCTTATTTTGTTAAGTTTTGGTATACTAGTACTTCAAATCATGGACCATGTCGGTTAGTCGTTCAGTCCGTGGCTCCGAATGTCACTTTTTGTTCAAAACACACTTCTTGCCTTATTTCTGTTTCTGCCTTTCTCTTCTTCTGCCTCCTTGCACCGTGCCTTCCTATCCTATCCTGTCCCATAACCCGAAGGTCGTAGGGGCACCACAGATGATCGCTTAACCAGCATACTCCATCTTTCTCTGTCCTCAGCAGCCCTCATGGCTTCGCTCAGTGTCAAACCAGTCCATTCTCGAATGTTGTCCTCCCACCTCTTTTTCGGTCTCCCCCTTCTTCTACCTCCTTGCACTGTGCCTTGCAGAATGGTCTTTGCAAGGCCTGATGATCTGGTGACGTGGCCATACCATCGGAGTTTCCGTTTCTTCACCACTGTGAGCAGGTCATCGTGTTGTCCAATGGCTTGTGTGATGGTCTGTCGGACTTCAATGTTGGTGATGTGTTGGGTATAGGAAATGCCCAGAAGTCTTCTGTAGCACCTCATCTCCATGCTTTGTATTCTTCGTTGGAGATCTGCTGTGAGGGTCCATGCTTCGCAAGCATATAGGAAGATGGAGATGACCAGAGAGCGCAGCAGTCTTACTTTGGAATGTAGACTGATGGTTCTGTCTTTCCAAATGGGCTTCAACCTTGTCAGGGCAGCAGTTGTTTGTGCGATCCTGGAGAGGACTTCCTGTCGAGACCCATTGTCTGACACAATGGCTCCTAAATATTTGAAGCTGTGCACTGTGTTGAGGGATTGGCCTTGTACTTTGATGTCCGTGTTGATGCCATTGGTGTTGTTGGTCATCATTTTGGTCTTCTCTGCACTTATTTCCATTCCATAAGCTCTGGAGGTGGTGTCAAGCCTCTGTACAAGCTGTTCAAGTTCTTGTTCCTCTCCAGCCAATCCATCAATATCATCCGCAAAACGAAGATTGGAGATTGCTCTGCCCCCTATGCTGACTGTGCCTTCGTGATCTGCAAGAGCATCTGACATGATGCGCTCTAGGAAGATGTTGAAGAGTGTTGGAGAGAGTAGGCATCCTTGACGCACACCGATTGTTGTTCTGAACCAGTTCCCGATGACGCTGTTATGGAGGACTGCACTGGTAGCCTTGTCATACAGGCTTTTGATGACTTCTATAATTTTAGGGCTGATGTTGTAAACTTTCATGGTTGCCCATAGAGCTGCATGCCAGACTCGGTCAAATGCCTTCTTGAAGTCTATGAACACATGATATAGATGTTGTTGGTGCTGTAGGTATTTCTCACAGATTATTCTGAGGTTGAAAATCTGTTCAGTGGTACTTCGCCCTGCCATGAATCCTGCTTGTTCTTCAGCTATGATTTGTTCAGCTTGTGGTTTCAACCTGTTGAGTATTATTTTCAGGAGGACCTTGCTGGGATGGCTGATGAGGCTGATGGTGCGGTAATTTTCACACTCCTGAAGGTTACCTTTTTTGGGGAAGAGTGATGACAAGCGACTGGGTCCATGGTGTAGGCCATTCCCCACTCTGCCAGATCTTGTTACAGATAATGGTGAGAGCATCAGTCATCGCTTCTCCTCCTGCTTGTAGCAGTTCCGCTGGTATGTTGTCCACTCCCGCTGACTTCCCTTTCTTCAGCGATTGCACTGCTGCCTCAACTTCTTCCCGGAGAATTGGGAGGATTTCTTCTTCTTCTCTGCTCTCGGGACATGCTAGAACTGATGGGTCTCCATTTGGTGTATGGTTGTAAAGGTCAGAGCAGTACTCTGTCCATCTGTCCAAGACTTCTTGTTCTTCTGTAAGGCAAATGCCAGACTTGCTTTGGATAGTGGAGACTTTGGGCTGTTTAACACTTGTCAGCCGCTTCACCGTCTGGTAGGCCTTCTTGCTGTTGTTCTTGTTCAGATTGTTCTCTATTTCCTGGCATTGATCTTCTATCCAGTTCTCCTTTGCTGTGCGCATGCCTTTTCGGATGTCATTGTTGATTTTTCGGTAGACATCAGCTCCCTGTGAGGTGTTCTTTTTCTTTTTTAACTCTCTTCGTTTATCACACAGATCCAAAAGTTCAGGTGTGATCCACGGCTTCTTCTTTGGTCGGTGCTTGCCAAGGATTTCAGTGGCGGCATCTGTTACAGCTGAGTTGAAGGTATTGGTCATGGTGTTGACATCTACTTCGCCTGCCCCCAAAATAAGCAGTGGTGCAAATTTCCCTCCAATTGTGGCCTGAAATATTTTTGCCACCTCCGGGTCTTGCAGTTTGTCCAGGTCGAACTTCAGCCTAGTGCACTTTGCTGTATTTACTCTCTTCAAATGGAGCCGGAAAGACATCATCACGAGATCGTGGTCACTTCCAATGTCTGCTCCTGGAAAAGTGCGTGTCCTGCCAATGTTTATGCTTGATCTGAAGCGTTTCTTGACCATGATGTAGTCGATCTGGTTGTGATGTTCCCCGCCGGGACTGTGCCATGTCCATCGTCTGGATTTTTTGTGGAGACCAAGCGTGTTTGCCAGTACCAGATTGTTGTATCTGGCAAACTCCAATAGCCTCAGACCCCTGTCATTTGTCTCGTTGTTGCAGTGGGGTCCGCATGTGTCTCCCCAGTTGTGGTGCGCATCTTGGCCAACCTTGGCATTCCAGTCGCCTTGCACTATGACTATGTCCTTCTTCGGCACTTGTCAAGGACCGCCTGTATATTTTCATAAAAATCCTCCACTTCGCTGTCTTCATAGTCTGATGTTGGGGCATAGGCCTGGATGATGGTAATGTTGAAAGGGGTTGCTCTCAGACGGATGGTAATGAGTCTACTGGAGACTGGGCGGCAACCCATGACAGTGGCTAGAATGTTCTTGTGGACCAAGAATCCAACGCCGTGTTCGTGCCTGTCATCTCTACCGCTGAAATAGAGCTTGTGGCCTTTGTCAGTCGTTGTTTCACCTAGGCCTTTCCAGCGCAGTTCGCTGATACCTAGAACGTTCCATCGATAGTGGTCCAGCTCGTGGGCCAGTTCTTCTAATTTTCCTTCCGCAGTTAGGGTCCTGACATTCCAGGTTCCTATGACGATGTTGTTTTTCTCGTGCGGATCTTGCTAATTTGTCCATCAGTAGCATACTTTTCACCTCCGTCCTGGTGGCCAACGGAAGGCGCGGTCCTTGTGTAGCCGGGCGACGACCGATCCGGCATGGAATTAGTGGATAGCCTCATCATGTGTTGTGTCTTGGGCAAAAAAAAGACCTGGCAGGGCCCAATCCTCTCCAGGCTGTTGGCCACAGCCGAAATCCACGAATACAGTGTGGCTCGCCTTGGCCCTGAGCACGTGGTCGTTGAACCTGTAGTAACGTGAGGTTCCTCCGCCCTGGCCGGTGACTTCTGTGTAGAAGACTTTCGCCCAGTGATGCCGTGCTAACATCACCCCTGTTAGTCGCCTCTTACGACACGCCGGGAAACGTTGGGTCTATTCTATTTGCCCGAACCCACAGAGCAGGATGAACTTTGCAAGGCAGGATGCTCTGGTGACGTGTCCATACCATCGGAGTTTTCGTTTTCTTCACCACTGTGAGCATGTCATCGTGTTGTGCAATGGCTTGTGTGATGGACTGTCGGGCTTGGTCGTTGAAGATGTGCTGGGTATAGAAAATGCTCAGAAGTCTTTTGTAGCCCCTCATCTCCATGCTTTGTATTCTTCGTTGTAGGCTGCTATGAGGGTGCATGTTTCGCAAAGGTTTAGGATGATGGAGATGACAAGGGAGCGCAGCAGACTTACCTTGGAATGTAGACTGAGGGTCCCGTCTTTCCAAATGGGCTTCAACATTGTCAGTTTAGCAGTTGTTTGTGCGATCCTGGAGAGGACTTTCTAAATATTTGAGGCTGTGCACCGTTTTGAGGGATTGGCCTTGGACTATGATGTCCGTGTTGATCGATGCCATGGGTGTTGTTGGTCATCATTTTGGTCTTCTCTGCACTTATTTCCATTCCAAAGGCTCTGGAGGTGGTGTCATGCCTCTGTACCAGGTATTCAAGTTCTTGTTCCTCTCCAGCCATCAATGTCATCCGCGACAAGGAGGTTGGAGATTGTTCTACACCTTATGCTGATTGTGCCTTCGTGATCTGCAAAAGCATCTGAAATGATGCGCTCTAGGAAGAGATTGAAGAGTGTTGGAGAGAGTAGGCATCCTTGACGCACGCCGATTGTTGTTCTGAACCAGTTTCCGATGGCGCTTTTGTGGAGAATTGCACCGGTAGCCTTGTCATACAAGATTTTGATGACTTCAGTAATGTTAGGGCTGATGTTGTACACACTCATGGTTGCCCACGGACTACATGCCAGACTCGATCAAACGCTTTCTTGAAGTCTACATACACATGATATAGATGTTGTTGGTGCTGTAGGTATTTCTCGCAGATTATTCTGAGGTTTGGTAGATTAGTACTTCGCCCTGTCCTGAATCCTGCTTGTCTTTCAGCTATGATTTGTTCAGCTTGGGGTTTTAACCTATTGATTGTTATTTTCTGGAGGACTTTGCTGGGATGGCTGATGCAGCTGGTGGTGTGGTAGTTTTGACACTCCTAATGTTACCCTTTTTGGGAAGAGTGATGACAAGCGACTTGGTCTAAGGTTTAGGTCAGTCCCCACTCTGCCAGATCTTGTTACAGCTAATGGTGAGGGGGTCAATCATCGCTTCTCCTCCTGCTTGAAGCAATTCTGCGGGAATTTTGTCGACTCCAGCTGACTTCACCTTCTTTAGCGATTGCACTGCTACCTCAACTTCTTGGAGAATTGAGAGGATTTCTTCTTCTTCTCTGTTCTGAGGACATGCTAGAACGGATGGGTCTCCATTTTGTATGTGGTTATAAAGGTCAGAGCAGTACTCCAAGACTTCTTGTTCTTCTGTAAGGCACATGCCCGACCACGCTTTGGATCGTGGAGACCTTGGGCTGTTTAACACTTGTCAGCCGCTTCACAGTCTGGTAGGCCTTCTTGCTTTTGTTTTTGTTCAAATTGTTCTTTATTTCCTGGCTTTGATATAATATCCAGTTCTACTTTGCTGAGCGGATGTCTTTTCGGATTTCACTTTTGATTTTCCGGTAGGTATCAGCTCTCTGCGATTTGTTCTTTTTCTTTTCATCTCTATTCGTTTATCACACAAGTGCAAAAGTTCAGGTGTGATCCACGGTTTCTTCTTTGGGCGGTGCTTGCCAATGATCTCAGTGGCGGCATCTTTCACATCTGAGTTGAAGATGGTGGTCATGGTGTTGACATCGACTTACCAGCTCCCAAAATGAGCAGTGGTTCTAATTTCTCTCCAATTGTGGCTTGGAATATTTCTGCAACCTCCGGGTCTCGCAGTTTGTCCAGGTCGAACTTGAGTCTGGTGCACTTTGGTATGTTTACTCTCTTCACATAATATCACATCACTTAATAATAATAATGATTATTGGTATAATCCTAAACAGGCTACGACGATTAACATACTTCTTCGCACTATAATTGTATTTTTTGTCAAGTTAGCCAGCGCAGGTGACGTCACATGAAGAAGAAGGAGAAGAAGAATAAGAAGATAATGATGATGATGATGATGATGATGATGATGATGATGATGATGATGATGATGATGATGATGATGATGGTGATAATGATGATGATGATGATGATGATGAGGAGGAGGAGGAGGAGGAGGAGGAGGATAAAGATGAGGAGGATGCGTAACAGCGGATTAGGATTAAGAACACTTCATTGGCATAATCTAGTAATTTAATATCCCACCAGCCCTTTCTTCTTTATCAAAGAACATTGGTTATTTGCACTTTTCTTCCTCACTGTCATGGAAACAATGCATGTAAATTCAAGTTCCACATATTTAAATGAAGATGATGTTAGCCTGTCAGCGCTATTCTATTTTAAACCCATATTTTAATTGAATTTCTGTTTGTATTGAAGGGATTGCATACCAAACTAGATTGGAGCAGGAGAAGAGAAAATACAGAAAAACGACACAGAGAATAGAGAGAGGAAAACATAAAATGAGGAGAACTTGGATGAGGAAGATGAGTTTGAGAAGTGGATAAAAAAAGAAAAGGGAAAGAATAAAGAGGATAAAATCTAGGCGATCACTTGAAATTTTCACCGCCCTCTCCCCAACGTGTAACCCCAACCCACCTCTGTCTCTAATTCTTCTTCTTCTTCTATTTCTGCTACTCTCTATCGCTCCCTTCGTCTCCTCCCCCTTCTACCTCCCTCTTTTAGGTAGTATAGCTTGCTAATCGACAAGGTCAAAATAGCTCATTCGATAGCGTATAGACCACAGGCGCCCGTATCTATCCTATCCTATCCTGTCCCGTAACCCGAAGGTCGTAGGGGCACCACAGATGATCGTTTAACCAGCATACTCCATCTTTCTCTGTCCTCAGCAGCCCTGATGGCTTCGCTCAGTGTCAAACCAGTCCATTCTCGAATGTTGTCCTCCCACCTCTTTTTCGGTCTCCCTCTTCTTCTACCTCCTTGCACTGTGCCTTGCAGAATAGTCTTTGCAAGGCCTGATGATCTGGTGACGTGGCCATACCACCGAAGTTTCCGTTTCTTCACCACTGTTAGCAGGTCATCGTGTTGTCCAATGGCTTGTGTGATGGTCTGTCGGACTTCGTCGTTGGTGATGTGTTGGGTATAGGAAATGCCCAGAAGTCTTCTGTAGCACCTCATCTCCATGCTTTGTATTCTTCGTTGGAGATCTGCTGTGAGGGTCCATGCTTCGCAAGCATATAGGAAGATGGAGATGACAAGGGAGCGCAGCAGTCTTACTTTGGAATGTAGACTGATGGTCCTGTCTTTCCAAATCGCCCGTATCTGTGTTTGTAATATAAGTACGCAGACAGCACTCCGCTCCGCCCACTCCCAGAGACTTAGTAGGGAACAAGAATATGCGACATTTCATGTCAACCTATGCTGTTGGCGAGTCAACGTCCTGTTTGTTTTCTTCGACCTATAAGGCTTTTAAATACAGAGGGCACCTTGTTGACGCACACAATCAGAGACCGCTGAAGTCTATCACGTTCTGCATTGTTGTATATAGTGCACTTACTAACTCGACACAGAGCTGCTCAAAACACGCATTGCCCGAAGCCATCAGGTTCGAACCCCACACAGGTTGTAGCTGAGAGTCGCTGAGGCTTACGTTTTGCCTTTCAGTCCTAATTTCTTATTTTACCTTACGCACAGAGGTCTGCCGTATGGTGTTGGCTTGTAAGTCCTGACAAAGTGTTTTAGCGAAAAACATGTTTCGAGAATTTTTAAATCTAGAGAGCTTCCCTATATCTATCCAATCCAATCCTATCCTATACTATCCCGTAACTCGAAGGTCGCTGGGACACCACAGATCGATGATCGTTTATACAGCGTACTCCCTCTTTCTCTGTCCTCAACAACCCTCATGGCTTCGCTCAGCGTCAAGCCAGTCCATTCTCGAATGTTGTCCTCCCACCTCTTTTTTCTGTCTCCCTCTTCTACTGCCTCTTTGCACCGTGCTTTGCAGGATGGTCTTTGCAAGGCCTGAAGCCCCCCACCCCCCCCCAAGACTGATATCACTTGCTGCCAGGAGGTGCATTGGGTCAAATTCCGTAGAAATTCCCCCGACCCTTGTCCATTCCATTTACCACTATGCCACCTTGATCGACCTATTGGCCATATTTATCGTACTTTTGACATAGGCCTGATGACCGGATTCTTTATCGAACCTCTGAGGCGACACCCGACTCCTATTTCTCGATTCTAATAATAATGCTTACAATGTCCAAAAGAAAATAAATTATAAGAAAGTCACTATGGTATCAAAAACAATGTTCGGTTGACAGTCTTTGATATATACATTTTTAAAAATTCTCTTAATGTAATCACTGGCATGCCACTTTTACAAAGTTATACAGATCGACGCTCTCTGTTTTAATTTAAAATCATATTAGACCTATGCCAAATCCACAGATGTACAAGCGCTATTGCCCATTAATTGTTATTGCATGAAGTGTTGTACCAACAGGGAGGTCTCTGATCTTCGGTGTCGAGTCTTGCTGGGTTTCTTGTTACGTTTCATCATCTCAATTGCGTCAACAGGATTGTTAACAAACTGAGTGTAGAAATCAATCAAACGCAAGTTTGTTTCGAAAGAACACCCAGCAGTCTCTGATGATGGCGGCCTTAATTGATTTTGAATGATGTATAGTATTACTTCGTTAAATGTATAGAGGTAGCGTGGCCGAGCGGTCTAAGGCGCTGGTTTAAGGCACCAGTCTCTTCGGAGGCGTGGGTTCGAATCCCACCGCTGCCATATTTTTTTTAAATTTTATATAATAATTATTAATAATAATAATGTTCGTCATTTGTAAGGCGCCTTAGCCTAAGGATCAAGGCGCGCAAGGGGTTGGGAGAATGGGAAGACCAGACAGACAAAACTGGACAAAAGATACATAATATACATAATTAATGATTACTCTCCTTTTCATTGATACAAGTACTTGTGATAATGTACTTTTTCAAATGACCTGCAAACGAACACTGAGATTGACCAAATCATCACACTAGAATCACCACAGTCAACGAGTGACCAGATCATAGATATAACAGATATCTAGATTAAATAGCTATATGGATTCTAAGATGCAGGGATGGAAAACCTGCGATATAGAAAAGGATGTAAACCGTCGTCATAAAATAAATCTCCTTGCAGTCTCGCTTCCTTTCAATCCGAAAGTAAAGAATATTCCCTTCCATCCCCCCTCTGTTTTATTTTTTAAATTATTTATTTATTTCACATTGTTTGGGATTGATTTTCGAATGATGCCTATCTATAAGGTTGTGTTGAGGTAGGATGGGCAAGCGGTTTAAGGCGTTGGTTTACGGAACAAGTCTATTCGGAGAAGTGGGTTCGAGTCCTACCGCTGCCATTATTATTATTATTATTATTATTATTATTATTATTATTATTATTATTATTATTATTATTTTCCGTTGATATATTTTCATTAATGATTTATTTTATTTTACGTATTTTGCTCTTTCATAGCTTTTATTTTCTTTCATTTTAGCACAAGGTTTTGACATTCGAACTGTGGATGCTGTTTGAATCATACACATGTGTACTTGTATTTTGTATTAGATATATGGATAGGATTTTTTAAACGTACTCTTAAACCAAAAGCTGGTAAACATAGGCTTCCTTTTGGTAGTGCTAGCGCATTCTTTCCATAGTCCTTGACATTTATTTGTGTCAATGCCCGATTTTTGCTCTGAGATCTCTCTACCATAGTCTGCCTTCGATTACTGTGCGTGATGAAATACATTATTGCTGCAAATATAGAATGAATCATTAATATGCTTGTGCATGCGTTTCACTATTCGCTGTCTCAGAAACCGACAATCATGTTGCCACTTATATGTGACCCCTAGAAATTGATTACGTAATAGAAAGTGCTTCTCCAACTGGAAAAGCACTATAATATGGTGTCCCCCATATTTGTAGCATCACCGGTAGCTTTACGATATAAGAAAGCTAATCCTGTTTCTCAAACTAACATGTAATATAAACACTGTTCGCCACTTCTTATTGTTAGTATTGGCGCACAACAAAATACCTAATTAATATAATGCATATAATGATATGATACCAGTACTGTACCTTTATTCAGCAATATAAAAGTATACGAAACAAATAGGGCTAACAACAATGGACGCATAAAGTATACGAAACAAATAGGGCTAACAAAAAATGGACGCATAAAAAGCACAAAGCTTTTGAGGCCTATTATTGCAGCTTAATTCGAGCAGGCCGAAGTAGTCCGATGGACAAAAAAATATATAATAACTTTAAATTAAATTATTTTGGGCTATTACCTCTATTGAGCGTGTGTGTGTGTGTATGTGTGTGCGGGCGCCTGCGTGCGTGCGTGCGTGAGAGAGAGAAAGAGAGAGAGAGAGAGAGAGAGAGAGAGAGAGAGAGAGAGAGAGAGAGAGAGAGAGAGAGAATCTACTAAGGAAATAGCAATGTTGTCACGTTGAAACATGATCAGTTGTCGCTCAGATTGAATTGACCGCTAAGCTTTGATTTTGAGGTGTTTCTTTCTTTCTTTGTAAACAAACAGGTTTGCCAACTATACACACCTTCGCTGCTTTTTATTATTTTTTATTTACATTTAGAATCGACCTTGATGCGATTAATATGCACGACATTCTACGTTATTCGCATCCTGGCGTGGGAAATGGAGTGCAATATTGTCCGATCGAGATATGACAATTGTTCATATTCCACGTCTAAGATGCGAATAACATTTATGTATCGAGTTCTGCAAATGGAAAAAAGAGGATTCGAAATTTAGACTTAAAAAAAAAAAAGAAGTGTGTGGACCACCATTTTACATATTGCTTTCCAGTGATATCATCCAAATGCTCAATTTTAAAAAAAATCCAAAACTCGGAAGCTTTTTTTCACATTTATTCAGCACGCACACAAACATAAAGGCACGCGCGCGTACTCACCCGAGCACCCACGCATCCACACATATACACAGACTAAAGAAAAATAAGCACCAGAACGTGACACATGACAGGTGTCTTCAACCAAATTTGACCAGTGAAAAACAATGCCAGTTTCAGTACTTGCGTCGTCTCCGCGTCGTTTAAAATGTAGGCCTATAGTCTTCAAGAAACTCTAGCTTAGGCAGTCAATTAAAAAAAATGCCAGTTTCATGTGATGATTCACTCAGTCCAGTGTTTTTTTGGACTCCTCCTTTTCTTGAAATAATTGTTGCTGTAGTATTAGCGACGGTTAAGGTTTGTGAATCAAATCTAGCTGTTTTAGCGCGTCTTAGAAAATACAAGAAGACCGTTTGGGTCTCCAGTCGTTTGCAGAAAAGGAATAGTAGACTGGGATTCAAAAATGATTTAAAGTAGGTCCTGTATTCTTACGACCTTTGTATTGAACAGCTTGCTAGACACATCGTCACCATGCGATAGTTTTGTTTTTTAACGCTTTATTGTCCCTTTTTATGGGGAAATTCTGGGCCCCCTTCCCTGGGGAAGGCGTAGTCACAGTGAGCCCGTGGCGCGCCCAAACCCAACCTACCTAATATTAGTTGTGTTTTCGAAATTTTGCTGGGGGAGCAATCCGGAGTACCCGGAGAAAACCCCCGAGACGTGGCCCGAGTCGAAAGTAAATAATAATCGGAGAAACATAACGCCCAGATGCTGGATCGATCTCACACCTGTCATGCAACATTGGTTTCTGGCACACCCTACTTGACCAAAGAAAGTATCAGACATTTGTGGTAATCGATACATAAACAAATAAATGTTTCGCTATATTATGACCGTAGTTTTGAAAGAGGTTATTTTTTGGCATCATTTTTTTTACCTCGGTGAGGCAACACTCACTGTGCATTTTAAAAAGAGATCTGTGATGCTGACATGTGTGATCTTGGGGCCCTTTAAACCGTGCTCTTCCGACTTCCATTTTTCAAAGATTGTGAATCACGTGTTCTTTTTACCTGACTACTGAGGAAATTGTCGGTGAAGGGTTTTTTGCCTTTCGCACTGACTTTAAACACAGTGCGCTGTACCGAGTTAAGCATATTTTAAAACAAATGATGTCAAGCTGACCCCTCCGCTAGCTCCTAATTCAAGCCCACACTGGTTGTTTTGTTGGAGAACTTAAGCCATTTTTTTTTATCACTCTGACACAATTAGCCAGCTTATTATTATTAGCCCCCTTCTGAGTTGTTGGTTGATTTTTTTTTGGGGGGGGAGGGTAGGAGGGATGGAGGATGATGAGGGAAAACAGGATTTGAGTCTGTGCTTTCGAAGTGCCGAGTGAATAATGCGAAACACTCTTATAGCCGCCACAACAATCTTCCTCCTTTTTTTCTTCTTTGCCTCCAATCTCTCCTCTCCGCTATCTTTTTTCCCCTCTCTCTCCCCTACCCTTGGCGCGTCTGATGCCAGTGAGTACCCTCCCGTCAAAAGCAAGCGACCATCTGATCGCATCATGAAACTGCGCAGCAAGATTTGGATTTTATGGTTTCGGGCCACATTGTCCACTTTTTTCAAATTGTAGCATATTTATTAAGTCACTTCCTTTTTTCAACGGAAGTTGGATAAATTTTTCATCATCAACATCATCATCCTCATCATCATCATCATCATCATCATCATCATCATCATCATCATCATCATCATCATCATCTTGTTCTTCTTGTTCTTGTTCTTGTTCTTGTTCTTCTTCTTCTTCTTTTTCTTCTTCTTCATTATTAGCGTTTGCGTCTGCATACCGATTCTTCTTTCTTTTCTTTACGCCTCAGTCTTCCTCCTTTTTCTTTCTCCATCTCCTACTCCCCCGTTGGGGTGCCGGGGGTTTCAGTATAAATAGTATCCCCACTTTCTGGAAATTTAGTGCTTTAAATTCCCACTGTCGCTGTCTTCCTCATTTACTCTTTCCCATTCCTGCTCTGTCCTATCACTCTGCTATACTATCTTCTTCTTCGCTAGATCAATGACCTACCTTTTTTCTTGTAAACTCTTCCTGGACAAGACTCCTTGTTTGTGTATGAGGTCTGTTGGATCAGCTTGGGAGTGTTGGACGCTCTCTGCCGGGTGGTCACTAGGGCTTCCTATGATGTTATTATTTAGCAATATAGGCATTTTATATGTATATGTTTTGTTCATAATTTATAATGATGTTTGTATTCTATTTTGTTTTTGTAACCGGGGGTTCGAGTAGTTGGGGTAAAGCCTCAGCCGTCCCCTGCGTGGGATGTCTTTATTGTAAAGTGACTGGCCGGTGGAGGGCATTCAATTTTCCCACTAGGGTTGTTTCAGCAGATCTTTTATGCGGATCGGGGGTTGTCCGGTCCTGATTTGACTCGGAAGAGTCCGCTGGACCTAAAGCAACAATCAATCAATCAATCAATCTCCTACTGCCTTCCTCTTTTTCGTATTTTTCCTCCTTTTCCTTTTATTATATATATATATAAGCCTCTGCCTTCTGGAACGAACAAGTTTGTACTAAAAGTACACAGCTGGTTGATATTAAATATTGAGGGGGAGGGGGGAAGGGAGGAGGGAAGGGCGGAGGAGGCGAACACAAACTTACACAAAACAGGAATGTACATACTTTCACTCAATCTTCTAAATGTAATACTTTAACATAAAATAAATAAATACATAAATAAATTACAAGTTAAGTCAACAATACACTATCCCCTCCTCATCTCACCCCCAAAACGAATGTCCTCCGCAGGGTATCATAACTCTCTCTCTCTCTCTCACTCTCTCTCTCTCTCTCTCTCTCTCTCTCTCTCTCTCTCTCTCTCTCTCTCTCTCTCTCTCTCTCTCTCTCTCTCTGGGATTTTCTGTTGCTGAAAACAAGTTAAAAGACCTGAAACTGTTCTTGCTAGCCATACCTCTGCTAAGTATTCTTTGCCTGTATCTGTAACCCAATTGTGATTTTAATTTAGCTTTAACTATAGTAAGCTTATCTGTTCTGATCTTTATTTGCCTATCGTTTTGAAAACGATCGATGTTGGGCAGACGATGCGAAGTCACTGACCGTACTATAATAATAATAATAATATACAGTTTTGCTGCTTGCACAACCATCCCATTTAATATTGTAACGCTAAAACAAACTGAATTGAAATGAACCATTTTTTCTGTACTGACCATGCCGGTTAGTTGATCAGTCTGTACGATATGAGGGACCTAAAAACTGTGTTAAAATAATAAGAGGTGCCAACCAGTACGGATTGACCGTATTAATTCCGGCGAAGTGAATTAAATACGGAAATACGGTAGCTTTTATAAAAATACGGTGGAGAAGTTGCCGATCGTTTATCTTTGCCAGCGGTGCTTCTGTACCGGTTTCTGGTCTCATAATAGTACTCCTGCACTCACCGAACGTCGCTGTGTTCAACAAGCTGATTTTCATTGTGATTTTAGAGTAAAACAAGTGTGGTGTTCAACAATCTGATTTTCATCGTGATTTTAGAGGACTGAAAATAGCCCGCTGTTTCAGAGGGAAGCCTGTCGTTACTTTATAGTGTCATAGGCTGGGTTTTGCGAGAAAAAAATACTGACAAGTGTTAAAAACATACTGACAAACGGGTCCGGAAATACTAGAAGACAAGAAGATTAGGGTGTTGGCACCTCTGATATAAATAAACGAATAAAATAAATAAATAAATAAATACATAAACTGGGTTAGCTGGGTTAGCTCATTGGTAGAACTCTCGCAAAAAATCCTGGTTCGCGTCTCGACGGTACAGGAAGATTTTTCTCACAGTAGTCGACTTCATAGCGTGGTTCATATTCTTCACATGTCGCCGCTACCATACGTTAAGGAACCCGCCTTTTCCTGTCAGAGGCCCAGGTGACAGACTCACTTTCTAAATATAACCCTATTCAAAACTACCAAGACTGCAACATTAGATTTTGGAACTATTTTTGGCAATAAATTCTCTTTCAAAAAGTTCGATTCTTTCCCCATTTCTGTTACCAAACAGCCAAAATGTGGATACTCTTTTCGCAAGAAAATTTGTTTTTTTTCCTGAATACTTCATTCAGATGTCTTCTCGTGCTTCGGAAAATCAGTCCCTTGATTTTCAGCAAGCCAAGCTGATACACTGACTAGCTGAGAACTCAACAAAATGGCACACATTCCGCAAATGCAAACCACTCGCAGCAGAGAAGAGGAGGTAGATCTTCTCTATTATATCCTCATTCCACGGGGGATATCGTCTAATAAAGATTTTATCCAAGATGCCATCCAGTGTCTACTCTTTAGGCGAGGCATCTTTGGCACTTCGTGTTTTACACAAACTTCTCTGCCACAAATAAATGACTTTGTTCAGCGTTGCTCATCTCCTAAGACGTCTCGAGTTAAGTTCTGTTTTCGGTCAGCGCCTTGAGCAGCTCTTTGAAGTGTTGAGAGCGCTGGCACAGAACAAATGATTGTTTGACTCATATATCACTGACTCATCCAATACTTGATTCACACCACATACATCTTTCTGTTATTCAACCAATATATCGATTTACGTGAGAGAACGTTACCCTCATGGGAACGCGTACTGTTCGGCGGTTTCCGTATTTATATGCACATAAATAGATTCTTTTATGTTTGTTATTTTCTTTTCTGACTCATTGCTGACGCTGACCGATTTTTTTCCTCGCTTACACACAATGGAAAACAACAGCTCCAGTAGCAGTTATATCATCATCATCATCATCATCATCATCATCATCATCATCATCATCATCGTCGTCGTCGTCGTCGTCATAAAACTTGCCATTGATCACCACTAACAGTGTTACTATCATTCCCACTGCTCCACCTACCATTATCATCACCACTATCATCATCACCTCCATTTTGCATCAGCACCTCCACCTCCGCCCTCATCACCACTACTTCCACTAACGCCTAACGTCATCACCACCAATATCATCACCAACCATTCACCATGCACCATCATAACCACCATCGTCATCATCACCATTATCATCATCATCATCATCATCATCATCATACTGAAGTACAACGAAGGTCAATGACTGACGGGAGTGGCCACGCAGCGAATTGGGTTAGGCCATATAAATACAAGTTGTTGACAACAGACTTGGGACGGAGGAGAAGGACAGGATACTGGGGGAGAAAGGGGAAGATGGGGAGGATGATAGTCAAGAGAGATTGCACCCTGCGTAGGTGAGACTCGCAGAGGCTTACTTTGGCTTCTACTGATTCCTCAGCCTCGTCGAGTCTCAGCAACGCAGTGTGGGGAGATTGAGCAAAATCAGGAGTGCCATTTGCAACGGAGGAAACAGGCTTTAGCTTATGCTTGGGCTTTTTGTATTCCTTTGGCTAAACAAATGTATGCTGCGTCTAATTGTATAGGTATATATCGCTATGCTTCTATAAACTTATTAGGACTTAACTCTGTGAAATGTAGAGATTTTCTGTTTCTGTTTGCACACGGCTATTGGTATTGCACAGCTAAAACAAACAGCGACATCGCTTATCTTGTGTTTTGGTTTGGGTGTTTTGAAATGTATGCATTTGTGTGGGCGTATGCGTGTGTGTGTGTGTGTGTTCCAAAAATGTGTATGCGTTTGTGTGGCTCGATAATGTGCACGCATGCGTGTCCCAATAATGTGTATGTGAGTGTTTCCCGATAATATTTATGTGTGTGTACCAATTGTGTGTGTGTACATGTGTGTGTGTGTGTGTGTCTCGATAATGTATATGTATGTGTGCGTATGTGTCCCAGTGGTGTGTATTTGTGTGTGTCCCAATAATGTGTATGTGTCCCGATAATGTGTATGTGTGAGCGTGTCCAGGTAATGCGTGTATGTGTGTGTCCCAATAATGTGTACGTGTGTGTTCCGTGTGTATGTATGTGTGTGTGTCCGAATAGTGTGTATGTTTGTGTGTTCCGATAATGTGTATGTGTCCGAATAGTGTGTATGTGTGTGTGTTCCGATAATGTGTATGTGTGTGTGTCCAGATGTGTATATGTTTGGGTTCCGATAATGTGTATGTGTGTGTGTCCAGATAATGTGTATGTGTGTGTGTCCCGATAATGTATATGTGTATGTGTCCCGATAATGTATATGTGTGTGATAATGCGCGTGCGTTTGGGAGAGAGCTCAATTTAATGTTATGTTAATTGCGTGTGTGCGTGTGCATAAATGTGTGTGCGTGTTAGGAAGGTGGGTGGGGTTTGAGGGAAGTGAAGAGAGAGACAGGCAGAGAGAGACAGATAGACGGAACAGAGAGAGAGAGAGTTTGAGAGAGAGATGTTAAGATCACTAGATTTAGCTGTGAATTTATGTAGTGTGTTTTCACATTTCAGCTACGCTATGTGACGAAAGAAACACTTTTACTATGAAATATTAATACACAAATTAATACATTACTGGCAAGAAGAGGTCTTAAATCTAAAGCAAAATACAGCTATCACATGTATCTGATGAACCACATAATTCATTATATAGTTCACACGTACGTCACTTGCTTGCCGGATATCCTTGTACTATAATATTTATCTACCCTCGCGGCAACTTATCCAAATTACCTTGACACTTCGTTCCTACCCCAAGATAGTGTAATAACATTCTAAAATTAATTAATGGGCTGCGATAGTGTGGACATTAACACACTACAGGTAGGGTGAGCAGACTAAAGGTACTGTAAGTAGAAAAACAAGTTAAAGTTGATGTGCACTAACGCGCACTACTGACGCTCATTGCTCGTGTATATCTCACCTGTCATCACAGGTACTGTAGTATTTATTATAATTATAGGCCCAATTACTGTAGTATTTATTATAATTATAGGTAGAGCTTCGTTACAAGCGGAGAATGTCTATGTTCCTATAAGTTCTATCTATATATATATTCTCACAACTCCGTGTTCTCACTATATATACTCATATGGGTTACAAAGCTAATTGTTCCCACATTATGTTATAACAATTCTCGGAAGACAAATAAGGTTTGTGTAGAACACAAAGGATCGACGTGTTTCGCCTAAAGAGATGGAAATGGAGTTTAATACATATAATCCTTACAAGATGTTGTCCTCCTGGGAATGATGGAATTGATAGGACATATCTCTCTCCCCTTCTCTTCTGCCTTGGCTTGCAGTTGTGGATTTGTGCCATACATTCAGATGATAGTGTGCGGCGCAGTAGTGCAGTGGTTTGGGCAGGCGCTAGCAATGTTTGAGGCTAAGCAGCGGCGGGAAGGGTTAGTGCTTGGATGGGTGACCATGCCTGGAAGGCAACCACCGAACGACACACACACAAATATTGAAACAAGCCCACCGCGCACCCTAGTACACCCAGCTGTGAATGGGTTCCTGGATATTTTTTTGAACCGCGGAAGGTAAATCAGCGAGGGAGAAGAAAAAGAAACCGCCCTCATTAAGCTGGCTCGGAGAAAATCGAGGTCCCTTACACTTGCCTCCCCAACGGCCTTAAGGTTTCGGGGACACCTTTACCTTACCTTATAGATGGCAATTTTTCCTGTGTTCTCAGCTCGCCAGTATCAGCTGCTGGGCTGGCTGAAAATCAAGGGGCTGGTTTTCCAAAGCATAAGAAGACGCTTGAATAAAGTCCTCTGTAAAAACTTCTTCATGCAATACTTTTAAAATAAAATAACAATAATATTTTTTTTAAAACGAAAGAAGTACCCACAATTTGGCTGGTTTCAACCGATATGGGAAGGAACTTCCAACCTTTTCAAAGCAAAATCATAAAATAGTTCTTGAATCCGGGGTTGCAGTCTTCGTAGTTTTGAACAAGGTTTTATTTAGAAAGCGACTGCTAGTGACGGAATTGTTTTTTTGTTGTTGTTGTTGTTGTTGTTTTTAGAACACAAATAACATATGTGTCTCGCATAAATAGATGAGATTTGAGTTTAATGACAGTTTTGTAAACAAACCACATTAACAATTCTAGCCGCGGTTGTAAACCAGTAGATCGAGCGATCGGAAGGAATAACCTGTAGGAACTTTCATAGGGCTGTAGGAACATAGGAACATGAATCGTGCACTGGTATCTAGCCAAAGTCAGTGGAATGATAATCCGACATCTGCAACGATATAGCAATAACTTCAGTGGTCGATAAAATTGTTTACTTTGCTCGAATGATTAAATTTTTTTTTATGTATAGTGCCTTCGCGCATCCCCATATACCTTGGCACAAGCGAACGACATAATAATTATTATGATGTGCCCTAAAATCATCAAAGCAAGGTCTGATATGTATGCCCCAAGACCAGAACATGAAAACATGTAGGTTAAGAGGAAAGTGTGGTATCGTAATGATTATCTACTGTATTAGCAAAACAATGGAGGACTGCCAGGGATCGATTAAATAACCCAGACAGGACCTCACGTTAGGTCGAAAACTGTAGCGAGTTTAGAAGTGGATATTCCCTTCTTATAAAAACTCAGACTTGCCTCACAGAATTCTGCGGCAAATTTGTTAGTGTTTTCAGTGCAAGTTTTAGAAACCGATATGTAATTCCATAAAATAACTAGAATTAAAAGTGAATTGTTCCCATGTTGTTGTTGTTTTTTTTAATCTCAAAGGTCGATCTCTTTTTTGACCCGCTTGCATATATATGTTCCGCGCTTTTTTGGAATCTGGGCAATTCTAGAATTGGCCTGCGCAATTCTAGAATTGGCCTGCGCAATTCTAGAATTGGCCTGCCCATTTTTGGAATTCCAACATTGGTTAGGGTTCGGGTTCGGGTTAGGGTTAGGGTTACGGAAAGGTTTAGGGTTAGGTCCTAACCCTAACCCTAGCGGGCCAATGATGGAATTTTAAAAATGGGCAGCCCCTTCTATAATGCTACTAATTCCAAAAAAGCGCAGATTCCAAAAAAGCGCGGTGTAACAACATAAATATTGACGACAAACATGTAGGAAATTAGCTTAGCGAAACAGAGATACCATCGAACGAAACTGGACGTTAATACAACAGTTAGCCAACAAGCAGCCCACACATGGCAAATTAACTTCCTTGAAACAGTCACACCGCCAATAGCTACCGATACCATCAACAGGCTTGGCGACCAAGAATTCTAAACAGCATACTTTAGTCAAAAACTAACCATAGCGTTGTCTTCGCCATGAGACACTAAGTAGCTCACTCCAGCCAAAAGTTACCAAGATGAAGTCACCCGTACTGGACAGGCACCGCTTATCGTTGTTGCATCTGTTCTTCGCTCTATCCCTGATACACCACTTGAAAAGTTATTATGCGTGCCCAGTGACACGAGAGAAGGGGAGGAACTATTCCAATTAGAACCATATTTCTGTAGATGCGAGATTAACGAAAATGAGAGCTAAAAACGATTGGTCAGAAGACTATTGGGAACTTTTGCATACCTTTGGGGACCAAATCTCAGCTAGTCAGTCGCAAAAGAACTGTTAAGCTGTGAGGGTCGACCAAAGGAACAAACTGCAGTGTTCGTCTATCTCCATCTCATCAAGAGGGTGCTAGAGACGTAAAAGACGATTTCACGAGTCCCAGAGTCTACAAGTAAGATAACACTAATAGTTTTGATATGTGTATGTTTATTGTATATTGATTGCCATGTATAAATAATATGTTCTTGATATATAGTTACAGAAACAGATTATTGTTTCTGAGACAGTATGCATGTGGTTTGATGTACCTTAGCCTTAAGATTCGAATTGAATTGTGCACATGGGAACCCTGCAGGTGTCTGATGCTATAGACACTTTGCAGAGGAGACCGCACCCTTATAGCTAACGAGAATACTGTAGCCAGAGCTCCGACTTTTACAGGTCGGGCCTGGGATCATCAAAGTTTGTGGAGACGAACGCCTGACCGTCGCTCCCGTGGAACCAAGGAGAACTACCACGATTCTACCTGACCACGTCCAAACCCCACAGCTTCAAGAGCGACCCGACTTACCTTAGCTAAGTGACCCACAACAACTGAGTCATACCCTCGAGAAACTAGAACCTTTGAAACTTACGAACAGTGAAAATCGTAACCGCAGGTAGCAAATGACGAAAGAAACCTGTTAAGACATTTTCCCAGCACTTGGAACTATATTACTTATTAATTTACCGATTAATGCAGAAATGTTAAAGTTTGTGTTGAATATATAAAAAGTGAAATTACATACATACGACTGGTGTCATTCTATTTGTATTGTTGTGTAGTTATTAGTTTTCTTCTCTTGAGACATAAGAATCTAGTCTTTTGATTAGTCATCACCGGTTCTCAAGGTGAGCCAAAGGATACTAAAATTCCCGAGAACAAATATAAATTTTATGTGACCTAAGTGCCGTGATCTGTCTCTCACACAACTTACGGAATTCTGGTAAAAGAACGATCGATAGTGGTAGCACATCGCCCATCTATCAATAAGTCTTACCCCCTAGTAAGATAAGCGTATCTTCCCCAGAATATCATCACATATGGGGGCTCGTCCGGGATAATTAATTTTAGTATCTATATCTTGAGTAACTAAAGATAATATCGAATAGAAAACATTATCTCACTTAGGATTCGTAATAGTGGTCTAGTACAAAATCCGAGAGTTGACTCAGTTACATTGGGGAAAAAAATTTTCTTGATTTTTTGAATTGCATGATTGTATTGATTGTTGTATGCACATGTATGTATTGATTGATGTAAGATAATTGTTTCTTATGCATTGATTGAAAATTGTTGTGGATTGCTAGTAACATCTCACATAGGGATATTGATTGTACTTGTGTTAATCTAGATTGACTAAGAGTAGTTTGGTTATCTTGCTTTTGGACTCTGGAAATCTAGAAATCCATCATGGCCGATTTCATAAAAGTACGCCGAGAATTAAGAGAAGAGGGGATAGCACTAGGTCTAGCAGGGCAAGATTTAATCACGTATGTAACCTCAGAATGGGATACATTGGAAAAATCCAGGGCTGAGGAAAGAGATCGTGCGGACAAGGCTGCTGAAAAGTTAAAAGGCATGGAATTAGATATGGCAGAACGTCTAAAAAAGATGGAAATTGAAGCAAGGGAAAAAGAAAGGGACCAGTTGATAGCAGCTCGGGCAACTGACCCGAATATTAGCCTACTGTCAAACTCATCGGACAACCCTCCCCAACCTCCGTCCATCACTCCAGGCATGAATTTTTTTCTAAGTCCATTTGACGAGAAAGTTGATAGGATAGATGCATATCTTGATCGGTTTGAGCGCTTAGCACAGGAATTCGAACTTGACTATAACAAATGGAACATAAAATTAGCTCAAGGATTGAGGGGTACAGCCTATGACGTGTATACGAAATTGCCCACAGGACAAAGTAACGATTACCCAGCTCTAAAGAAAGCACTCTTGATTTGGTTCGAGTTGACCGCCGAAACCTACCGTAAGAAATTGCGCAACTCGCGGAAAGAGAAAGGTGAGAGCCATAGTCAGTTTGTAGACCGATTGGACACCTACTTACGCAAATGGTTAGCCTTATCCAACCTAGAAGAATCATTCGAAGATCTTGCTGAACTAATCCTTAGCGAACAGTTACGCGATGCAATGACGCCAGAAACTAGGATGTTCACCGCGGAACAAGGTGCCGAGAACTTAGCTGATCTAATCAAACTAGCGGACCGTTACACCACCGCGCATGAAAACGAAGCTAAACGCAAGGTAACAGATAAACCCAGCAGAGATGGAAACAACCAGAAACTCCACCCACAACAAACACAGCAGTCTAATCAGAATCAGCAGAATTCGGATAACAAGAAAACCCAAAACTCGGTGAAACCGCCCGGTCAAGGTCAAAACCCCCGGAAATATTGTTCTAACTGCAAAAGAACTAACCATAACACCGTTGATTGCCGTAGAACAGCGAATCAAACGCACACAGTGGCTGTAAGTCAAACTAGTACCGTTGAGCCGGAGACTTCAGATAAGTCCCGACCCCCAGTCAGTGAAACAGTTGAAGTGAACGGAAAAACCGCGTCATGTCTATACGACACCGGGTTATCGTACGATGCAATCGTCAGTCGAACTCTTGTAGCGGCTGAAGACATCACCGACGAGACCGTCACTTTGCAAGGCCCTGATCGATCCATACCCGCCTCCACCTTACCAATCGCGATAGTCCATGTAGACTCCCGATATGTGTCAGGAAAAGTAAAAGCGGCAGTAATGGATGCACCTTTGTATGACATCATACTAGGGTGTAAATATGTGTATTTAGGGACTCCGATTGCGCCTCAAGTGGTTGCATCTGTCCAAACTAGAGCACAGATAAGACAGGACGCTGCAGATAATCTCCCTGCTAATCCGGCACCAGCCGAGATGAGGGCAGATCAACTAGCTGACCCCACACTAGCTAAATGCTACAAAAAACTCCCTCAGGCGCATAACCCACCCAAGAAAGGAGAGTTCTTTGAGAAAAACGGACTACTGTACAGACAGACAGACCACGACCACTCTCAATTAGTTGTCCCTGCCAAACATAGACCACAGGTACTAGAGGTAGGACACGCCATTGCATTTAGCGGGCACATGGGCGTGAGTGCAACAATTTAGAGAATCACCGCTCACTATCATTGGCCGGGAATAACAGGAGACATTACGCGCTTTGTCCGCTCTTGTCCCCAGTGCCAGAAGGTAGACCAACCAGAGATAGGAGTCCCAGTAACGCTAGGCGAAACGCCCGTAACCGGTACCCCATCCCACAGAGTAGCAGTAGAAATCGTAGGCCCACTGCCGCTCACAGAAAAGCGCAAACCCCTACGCGACGCCGCAACATCCACAGATCATTTAATGGCTTTGTCAATAGCAGAAGAAGTCGAAGCAACAGAGGATCTAGCTATCGAGTATCCGCTTAAAAGTAGCGAGACGTACAGAGACGTAGCTATCAACCCAAAACTATCGACAGACAGACAAAGACAGATAATGGAGATAGTTGCACAACACCAAGCAGTGTTGACGGACATACCTGGACAGACACCGTTAGTTGAAGTGACAATGACCTTGACTGACTCTACCCCTGTCCGAGTAAAACCGTACCCTATCCCTCTTGCCAAACAAACCGCTGTCAAGCAGGAGATAGCCACCCTATTAGAGGCTGGAATAATTTCCCCCTCAACCTCCCCATACAGCGCTGGAATAGTCCTATTACGCAAACCAAGTGGAGAACATCGCTTATGCATTGACTACCGCAGACTGAATGCCGTGACGGAATTCCAAGCCGAACCGCTACCAGACACAGCACAGCTGTTCGCGAAATTGCATAACGCAAAATACTTCTCGCGAATAGACCTAAGCAAAGGGTACTATCAGATACCGGTGCCAGAGCACCTAAGACCGTATCTAGCCTTCAGTACAGCTGATGGCCACTATGAGTTCAATGTCTTACCGTTTGGACTGAACAACGCACCAAGCATTTTCTCACGCATGATGAAACAACTTCTCGCGCCCATTCAAGAAGAAGAACTCCATCACTTTATGGATGATATCTTAATCGCGACCCACACCTGGGATGACCATTTAAGACTTCTCTCTACCGTTCTTCAGCGACTTAGGGAAACCGGACTCACAGCCCGACCGACAAAGTGCCTGCTAGGATACGAAGAGATAGAATTTCTCGGTCACACACTCAGACACGGCAGTCTTCTTCCGGAAGACAAGAACATCGCAAAAATGAACAAGGCACCGCGCCCGATAAACAAGAAGGATGTGCAATCGTTTCTAGGCCTATGTGGCTACTACCAGAAATTCGTTGCAAACTTCAATTCCATCGCCGCGCCATTGTCTGATCTAACCAAGAAGAAAGCGCCCGAGAAAGTAGAATGGAATGCCGAGTGCGAAGATGCGTTCCAAACCCTGAAAGCTAGACTCACCTCACAACCCATCCTGAAGTTGCCCGATGCAACCCAACCATTCGTGCTACGCACAGATGCGAGCAATCAAGGTTTAGGAGCAACCCTACTACAATCTGACCCCAATGACCCTACCCTTCTCCTGCCAGTCGCGTATGCCAGCCGGAAATTAAACAAAGCTGAACACAATTACGCAACAGTAGAAAAAGAATGTTTGGCATTGGTCTGGGCCATCCAGAAATTCCAGATGTATCTGTATGGCGCTCATTTCAAGGTGCAGTGCGATCACCAACCCTTAACCTTCCTTGCGTCATCGCAGAAACTCAACGCCAGACTCATGCGTTGGTCACTCTTGCTACAGCCCTACTCATTTCATGTAGAATACATACCCGGGAAGAGTAACCATGGAGCTGACTACCTCAGCAGATACCCCGTGCCCACTGTAGACAAACCTAACCTTGCTTCCAACCCCTCACAGTTGCGGGTGGATGCACCCAGCTTTGTACCCCAGTGACCTCTTCCCCAGTACTCTATGTAAATAATGCATGTACATATTTGCGCCACCATTTCAGTACCAATTCTTACCTACGTGTAAGAATAGTTTTTTGGGGGGCCTATGTAACAACATAAATATTGACGACAAACATGTAGGAAATTAGCTTAGCGAAACAGAGATACCATCGAACGAAACTGGACGTTAATACAACAGTTAGCCAACAAGCAGCCCACACATGGCAAATTAACTTCCTTGAAACAGTCACACCGCCAATAGCTACCGATACCATCAACAGGCTTGGCGACCAAGAATTCTAAACAGCATACTTTAGTCAAAAACTAACCATAGCGTTGTCTTCGCCATGAGACACTAAGTAGCTCACTCCAGCCAAAAGTTACCAAGATGAAGTCACCCGTACTGGACAGGCACCGCTTATCGTTGTTGCATCTGTTCTTCGCTCTATCCCTGATACACCACTTGAAAAGTAATTATGCGTGCCCAGTGACACGAGAGAAGGGGAGGAACTATTCCAATTAGAACCATATTTCTGTAGATGCGAGATTAACGAAAATGAGAGCTAAAAACGATTGGTCAGAAGACTATTGGGAACTTTTGCATACCTTTGGGGACCAAATCTCAGCTAGTCAGTCGCAAAAGAACTGTTAAGCTGTGAGGGTCGACCAAAGGAACAAACTGCAGTGTTCGTCTATCTCCATCTCATCAAGAGGGTGCTAGAGACGTAAAAGACGATTTCACGAGTCCCAGTCTACAAGTAAGATAACACTAATAGTTTTGATATGTGTATGTTTATTGTATATTGATTGCCATGTATAAATAATATGTTCTTGATATATAGTTACAGAAACAGATTATTGTTTCTGAGACAGTATGCATGTGGTTTGATGTACCTTAGCCTTAAGATTCGAATTGAATTGTGCACATGGGAACCCTGCAGGTGTCTGATGCTATAGACACTTTGCAGAGGAGACCGCACCCTTATAGCTAACGAGAATACTGTAGCCAGAGCTCCGACTTTTACAGGTCGGGCCTGGGATCATCAAAGTTTGTGGAGACGAACGCCTGACCGTCGCTCCCGTGGAACCAAGGAGAACTACCACGATTCTACCTGACCACGTCCAAACCCCACAGCTTCAAGAGCGACCCGACTTACCTTAGCTAAGTGACCCACAACAACTGAGTCATACCCTCGAGAAACTAGAACCTTTGAAACTTACGAACAGTGAAAATCGTAACCGCAGGTAGCAAATGACGAAAGAAACCTGTTAAGACATTTTCCCAGCACTTGGAACTATATTACTTATTAATTTACCGATTAATGCAGAAATGTTAAAGTTTGTGTTGAATATATAAAAAGTGAAATTACATACATACGACTGGTGTCATTCTATTTGTATTGTTGTGTAGTTATTAGTTTTCTTCTCTTGAGACATAAGAATCTAGTCTTTTGATTAGTCATCACCGGTTCTCAAGGTGAGCCAAAGGATACTAAAATTCCCGAGAACAAATATAAATTTTATGTGACCTAAGTGCCGTGATCTGTCTCTCACACAACTTACGGAATTCTGGTAAAAGAACGATCGATAGTGGTAGCACATCGCCCATCTATCAATAAGTCTTACCCCCTAGTAAGATAAGCGTATCTTCCCCAGAATATCATCACATATGGGGGCTCGTCCGGGATAATTAATTTTAGTATCTATATCTTGAGTAACTAAAGATAATATCGAATAGAAAACATTATCTCACTTAGGATTCGTAATAGTGGTCTAGTACAAAATCCGAGAGTTGACTCAGTTACATTGGGGAAAAAAATTTTCTTGATTTTTTGAATTGCATGATTGTATTGATTGTTGTATGCACATGTATGTATTGATTGATGTAAGATAATTGTTTCTTATGCATTGATTGAAAATTGTTGTGGATTGCTAGTAACATCTCACATAGGGATATTGATTGTACTTGTGTTAATCTAGATTGACTAAGAGTAGTTAGGTTATCTTGCTTTTGGACTCTGGAAATCTAGAAATCCATCATGGCCGATTTCATAAAAGTACGCCGAGAATTAAGAGAAGAGGGGATAGCACTAGGTCTAGCAGGGCAAGATTTAATCACGTATGTAACCTCAGAATGGGATAAATTGGAAAAATCCAGGGCTGAGGAAAGAGATCGTGCGGACAAGGCTGCTGAAAAGTTAAAAGGCATGGAATTAGATATGGCAGAACGTCTAAAAAAGATGGAAATTGAAGCAAGGGAAAAAGAAAGGGACCAGTTGATAGCAGCTCGGGCAACTGACCCGAATATTAGCCTACTGTCAAACTCATCGGACAACCCTCCCCAACCTCCGTCCATCACTCCAGGCATGAATTTTTTTCTAAGTCCATTTGACGAGAAAGTTGATAGGATAGATGCATATCTTGATCGGTTTGAGCGCTTAGCACAGGAATTCGAACTTGACTATAACAAATGGAACATAAAATTAGCTCAAGGATTGAGGGGTACAGCCTATGACGTGTATACGAAATTGCCCACAGGACAAAGTAACGATTACCCAGCTCTAAAGAAAGCACTCTTGATTTGGTTCGAGTTGACCGCCGAAACCTACCGTAAGAAATTGCGCAACTCGCGGAAAGAGAAAGGTGAGAGCCATAGTCAGTTTGTAGACCGATTGGACACCTACTTACGCAAATGGTTAGCCTTATCCAACCTAGAAGAATCATTCGAAGATCTTGCTGAACTAATCCTTAGCGAACAGTTACGCGATGCAATGACGCCAGAAACTAGGATGTTCACCGCGGAACAAGGTGCCGAGAACTTAGCTGATCTAATCAAACTAGCGGACCGTTACACCACCGCGCATGAAAACGAAGCTAAACGCAAGGTAACAGATAAACCCAGCAAGATGGAAACAACCAGAAACTCCACCCACAACAAACACAGCAGTCTAATCAGAATCAGCAGAATTCGGATAACAAGAAAACCCAAAACTCGGTGAAACCGCCCGGTCAAGGTCAAAACCCCCGGAAATATTGTTCTAACTGCAAAAGAACTAACCATAACACCGTTGATTGCCGTAGAACAGCGAATCAAACGCACACAGTGGCTGTAAGTCAAACTAGTACCGTTGAGCCGGAGACTTCAGATAAGTCCCGACCCCCAGTCAGTGAAACAGTTGAAGTGAACGGAAAAACCGCGTCATGTCTATACGACACCGGGTTATCGTACGATGCAATCGTCAGTCGAACTCTTGTAGCGGCTGAAGACATCACCGACGAGACCGTCACTTTGCAAGACCCTGATCGATCCATACCCGCCTCCACCTTACCAATCGCGATAGTCCATGTAGACTCCCGATATGTGTCAGGAAAAGTAAAAGCGGCAGTAATGGATGCACCTTTGTTATGACATCATACTAGGGTGTAAATATGTGTATTTAGGGACTCCGATTGCGCCTCAAGTGGTTGCATCTGTCCAAACTAGAGCACAGATAAGACAGGACGCTGCAGATAATCTCCCTGCTAATCCGGCACCAGCCGAGATGAGGGCAGATCAACTAGCTGACCCCACACTAGCTAAATGCTACAAAAAACTCCCTCAGGCGCATAACCCACCCAAGAAAGGAGAGTTCTTTGAGAAAAACGGACTACTGTACAGACAGACAGACCACGACCACTCTCAATTAGTTGTCCCTGCCAAACATAGACCACAGGTACTAGAGGTAGGACACGCCATTGCATTTAGCGGGCACATGGGCGTGAGTGCAACAATTTAGAGAATCACCGCTCACTATCATTGGCCGGGAATAACAGGAGACATTACGCGCTTTGTCCGCTCTTGTCCCCAGTGCCAGAAGGTAGACCAACCAGAGATAGGAGTCCCAGTAACGCTAGGCGAAACGCCCCGTAACCGGTACCCCATCCCACAGAGTAGCAGTAGAAATCGTAGGCCCACTGCCGCTCACAGAAAAGCGCAAACCCCTACGCGACGCCGCAACATCCACAGATCATTTAATGGCTTTGTCAATAGCAGAAGAAGTCGAAGCAACAGAGGATCTAGCTATCGAGTATCCGCTTAAAAGTAGCGAGACGTACAGAGACGTAGCTATCAACCCAAAACTATCGACAGACAGACAAAGACAGATAATGGAGATAGTTGCACAACACCAAGCAGTGTTGACGGACATACCTGGACAGACACCGTTAGTTGAAGTGACAATGACCTTGACTGACTCTACCCCTGTCCGAGTAAAACCGTACCCTATCCCTCTTGCCAAACAAACCGCTGTCAAGCAGGAGATAGCCACCCTATTAGAGGCTGGAATAATTTCCCCCTCAACCTCCCCATACAGCGCTGGAATAGTCCTATTACGCAAACCAAGTGGAGAACATCGCTTATGCATTACTACCGCAGACTGAATGCCGTGACGGAATTCCAAGCCGAACCGCTACCAGACACAGCACAGCTGTTCGCGAAATTGCATAACGCAAAATACTTCTCGCGAATAGACCTAAGCAAAGGGTACTATCAGATACCGGTGCCAGAGCACCTAAGACCGTATCTAGCCTTCAGTACAGCTGATGGCCACTATGAGTTCAATGTCTTACCGTTTGGACTGAACAACGCACCAAGCATTTTCTCACGCATGATGAAACAACTTCTCGCGCCCATTCAAGAAGAAGAACTCCATCACTTTATGGATGATATCTTAATCGCGACCCACACCTGGGATGACCATTTAAGACTTCTCTCTACCGTTCTTCAGCGACTTAGGGAAACCGGACTCACAGCCCGACCGACAAAGTGCCTGCTAGGATACGAAGAGATAGAATTTCTCGGTCACACACTCAGACACGGCAGTCTTCTTCCGGAAGACAAGAACATCGCGAAAATGAACAAGGCACCGCGCCCGATAAACAAGAAGGATGTGCAATCGTTTCTAGGCCTATGTGGCTACTACCAGAAATTCGTTGCAAACTTCAATTCCATCGCCGCGCCATTGTCTGATCTAACCAAGAAGAAAGCGCCCGAGAAAGTAGAATGGAATGCCGAGTGCGAAGATGCGTTCCAAACCCTGAAAGCTAGACTCACCTCACAACCCATCCTGAAGTTGCCCGATGCAACCCAACCATTCGTGCTACGCACAGATGCGAGCAATCAAGGTTTAGGAGCAACCCTACTACAATCTGACCCCAATGACCCTACCCTTCTCCTGCCAGTCGCGTATGCCAGCCGGAAATTAAACAAAGCTGAACACAATTACGCAACAGTAGAAAAAGAATGTTTGGCATTGGTCTGGGCCATCCAGAAATTCCAGATGTATCTGTATGGCGCTCATTTCAAGGTGCAGTGCGATCACCAACCCTTAACCTTCCTTGCGTCATCGCAGAAACTCAACGCCAGACTCATGCGTTGGTCACTCTTGCTACAGCCCTACTCATTTCATGTAGAATACATACCCGGGAAGAGTAACCATGGAGCTGACTACCTCAGCAGATACCCCGTGCCCACTGTAGACAAACCTAACCTTGCTTCCAACCCCTCACAGTTGCGGGTGGATGCACCCAGCTTTGTACCCCAGTGACCTCTTCCCCAGTACTCTATGTAAATAATGCATGTACATATTTGCGCCACCATTTCAGTACCAATTCTTACCTACGTGTAAGAATAGTTTTTTGGGGGGCCTATGTAACAACATAAATATTGACGACAAACATGTAGGAAATTAGCTTAGCGAAACAGAGATACCATCGAACGAAACTGGACGTTAATACAACAGTTAGCCAACAAGCAGCCCACACATGGCAAATTAACTTCCTTGAAACAGTCACACCGCCAATAGCTACCGATACCATCAACAGGCTTGGCGACCAAGAATTCTAAACAGCATACTTTAGTCAAAAACTAACCATAGCGTTGTCTTCGCCATGAGACACTAAGTAGCTCACTCCAGCCAAAAGTTACCAAGATGAAGTCACCCGTACTGGACAGGCACCGCTTATCGTTGTTGCATCTGTTCTTCGCTCTATCCCTGATACACCACTTGAAAAGTAATTATGCGTGCCCAGTGACACGAGAGAAGGGGAGGAACTATTCCAATTAGAACCATATTTCTGTAGATGCGAGATTAACGAAAATGAGAGCTAAAAACGATTGGTCAGAAGACTATTGGGAACTTTTGCATACCTTTGGGGACCAAATCTCAGCTAGTCAGTCGCAAAAGAACTGTTAAGCTGTGAGGGTCGACCAAAGGAACAAACTGCAGTGTTCGTCTATCTCCATCTCATCAAGAGGGTGCTAGAGACGTAAAAGACGATTTCACGAGTCCCAGTCTACAAGTAAGATAACACTAATAGTTTTGATATGTGTATGTTTATTGTATATTGATTGCCATGTATAAATAATATGTTCTTGATATATAGTTACAGAAACAGATTATTGTTTCTGAGACAGTATGCATGTGGTTTGATGTACCTTAGCCTTAAGATTCGAATTGAATTGTGCACATGGGAACCCTGCAGGTGTCTGATGCTATAGACACTTTGCAGAGGAGACCGCACCCTTATAGCTAACGAGAATACTGTAGCCAGAGCTCCGACTTTTACAGGTCGGGCCTGGGATCATCAAAGTTTGTGGAGACGAACGCCTGACCGTCGCTCCCGTGGAACCAAGGAGAACTACCACGATTCTACCTGACCACGTCCAAACCCCACAGCTTCAAGAGCGACCCGACTTACCTTAGCTAAGTGACCCACAACAACTGAGTCATACCCTCGAGAAACTAGAACCTTTGAAACTTACGAACAGTGAAAATCGTAACCGCAGGTAGCAAATGACGAAAGAAACCTGTTAAGACATTTTCCCAGCACTTGGAACTATATTACTTATTAATTTACCGATTAATGCAGAAATGTTAAAGTTTGTGTTGAATATATAAAAAGTGAAATTACATACATACGACTGGTGTCATTCTATTTGTATTGTTGTGTAGTTATTAGTTTTCTTCTCTTGAGACATAAGAATCTAGTCTTTTGATTAGTCATCACCGGTTCTCAAGGTGAGCCAAAGGATACTAAAATTCCCGAGAACAAATATAAATTTTATGTGACCTAAGTGCCGTGATCTGTCTCTCACACAACTTACGGAATTCTGGTAAAAGAACGATCGATAGTGGTAGCACATCGCCCATCTATCAATAAGTCTTACCCCCTAGTAAGATAAGCGTATCTTCCCCAGAATATCATCACATATGGGGGCTCGTCCGGGATAATTATTTTAGTATCTATATCTTGAGTAACTAAAGATAATATCGAATAGAAAACATTATCTCACTTAGGATTCGTAATAGTGGTCTAGTACAAAATCCGAGAGTTGACTCAGTTACATTGGGGAAAAAAATTTTCTGATTTTTTGAATTGCATGATTGTATTGATTGTTGTATGCACATGTATGTATTGATTGATGTAAGATAATTGTTTCTTATGCATTGATTGAAAATTGTTGTGGATTGCTAGTAACATCTCACATAGGGATATTGATTGTACTTGTGTTAATCTAGATTGACTAAGAGTAGTTAGGTTATCTTGCTTTTGGACTCTGGAAATCTAGAAATCCATCATGGCCGATTTCATAAAAGTACGCCGAGAATTAAGAGAAGAGGGGATAGCACTAGGTCTAGCAGGGCAAGATTTAATCACGTATGTAACCTCAGAATGGGATAAATTGGAAAAATCCAGGGCTGAGGAAAGAGATCGTGCGGACAAGGCTGCTGAAAAGTTAAAAGGCATGGAATTAGATATGGCAGAACGTCTAAAAAAGATGGAAATTGAAGCAAGGGAAAAAGAAAGGGACCAGTTGATAGCAGCTCGGGCAACTGACCCGAATATTAGCCTACTGTCAAACTATCGGACAACCCTCCCCAACCTCCGTCCATCACTCCAGGCATGAATTTTTTTCTAAGTCCATTTGACGAGAAAGTTGATAGGATAGATGCATATCTTGATCGGTTTGAGCGCTTAGCACAGGAATTCGAACTTGACTATAACAAATGGAACATAAAATTAGCTCAAGGATTGAGGGGTACAGCCTATGACGTGTATACGAAATTGCCCACAGGACAAAGTAACGATTACCCAGCTCTAAAGAAAGCACTCTTGATTTGGTTCGAGTTGACCGCCGAAACCTACCGTAAGAAATTGCGCAACTCGCGGAAAGAGAAAGGTGAGAGCCATAGTCAGTTTGTAGACCGATTGGACACCTACTTACGCAAATGGTTAGCCTTATCCAACCTAGAAGAATCATTCGAAGATCTTGCTGAACTAATCCTTAGCGAACAGTTACGCGATGCAATGACGCCAGAAACTAGGATGTTCACCGCGGAACAAGGTGCCGAGAACTTAGCTGATCTAATCAAACTAGCGGACCGTTACACCACCGCGCATGAAAACGAAGCTAAACGCAAGGTAACAGATAAACCCAGCAGAGATGGAAACAACCAGAAACTCCACCCACAACAAACACAGCAGTCTAATCAGAATCAGCAGAATTCGGATAACAAGAAAACCCAAAACTCGGTGAAACCGCCCGGTCAAGGTCAAAACCCCCGGAAATATTGTTCTAACTGCAAAAGAACTAACCATAACACCGTTGATTGCCGTAGAACAGCGAATCAAACGCACACAGTGGCTGTAAGTCAAACTAGTACCGTTGAGCCGGAGACTTCAGATAAGTCCCGACCCCCAGTCAGTGAAACAGTTGAAGTGAACGGAAAAACCGCGTCATGTCTATACGACACCGGGTTATCGTACGATGCAATCGTCAGTCGAACTCTTGTAGCGGCTGAAGACATCACCGACGAGACCGTCACTTTGCAAGACCCTGATCGATCCATACCCGCCTCCACCTTACCAATCGCGATAGTCCATGTAGACTCCCGATATGTGTCAGGAAAAGTAAAAGCGGCAGTAATGGATGCACCTTTGTATGACATCATACTAGGGTGTAAATATGTGTATTTAGGGACTCCGATTGCGCCTCAAGTGGTTGCATCTGTCCAAACTAGAGCACAGATAAGACAGGACGCTGCAGATAATCTCCCTGCTAATCCGGCACCAGCCGAGATGAGGGCAGATCAACTAGCTGACCCCACACTAGCTAAATGCTACAAAAAACTCCCTCAGGCGCATAACCCACCCAAGAAAGGAGAGTTCTTTGAGAAAAACGGACTACTGTACAGACAGACAGACCACGACCACTCTCAATTAGTTGTCCCTGCCAAACATAGACCACAGGTACTAGAGGTAGGACACGCCATTGCATTTAGCGGGCACATGGGCGTGAGTGCAACAATTTAGAGAATCACCGCTCACTATCATTGGCCGGGAATAACAGGAGACATTACGCGCTTTGTCCGCTCTTGTCCCCAGTGCCAGAAGGTAGACCAACCAGAGATAGGAGTCCCAGTAACGCTAGGCGAAACGCCCGTAACCGGTACCCCATCCCACAGAGTAGCAGTAGAAATCGTAGGCCCACTGCCGCTCACAGAAAAGCGCAAACCCCTACGCGACGCCGCAACATCCACAGATCATTTAATGGCTTTGTCAATAGCAGAAGAAGTCGAAGCAACAGAGGATCTAGCTATCGAGTATCCGCTTAAAAGTAGCGAGACGTACAGAGACGTAGCTATCAACCCAAAACTATCGACAGACAGACAAAGACAGATAATGGAGATAGTTGCACAACACCAAGCAGTGTTGACGGACATACCTGGACAGACACCGTTAGTTGAAGTGACAATGACCTTGACTGACTCTACCCCTGTCCGAGTAAAACCGTACCCTATCCCTCTTGCCAAACAAACCGCTGTCAAGCAGGAGATAGCCACCCTATTAGAGGCTGGAATAATTTCCCCCTCAACCTCCCCATACAGCGCTGGAATAGTCCTATTACGCAAACCAAGTGGAGAACATCGCTTATGCATTGACTACCGCAGACTGAATGCCGTGACGGAATTCCAAGCCGAACCGCTACCAGACACAGCACAGCTGTTCGCGAAATTGCATAACGCAAAATACTTCTCGCGAATAGACCTAAGCAAAGGGTACTATCAGATACCGGTGCCAGAGCACCTAAGACCGTATCTAGCCTTCAGTACAGCTGATGGCCACTATGAGTTCAATGTCTTACCGTTTGGACTGAACAACGCACCAAGCATTTTCTCACGCATGATGAAACAACTTCTCGCGCCCATTCAAGAAGAAGAACTCCATCACTTTATGGATGATATCTTAATCGCGACCCACACCTGGGATGACCATTTAAGACTTCTCTCTACCGTTCTTCAGCGACTTAGGGAAACCGGACTCACAGCCCGACCGACAAAGTGCCTGCTAGGATACGAAGAGATAGAATTTCTCGGTCACACACTCAGACACGGCAGTCTTCTTCCGGAAGACAAGAACATCGCGAAAATGAACAAGGCACCGCGCCCGATAAACAAGAAGGATGTGCAATCGTTTCTAGGCCTATGTGGCTACTACCAGAAATTCGTTGCAAACTTCAATTCCATCGCCGCGCCATTGTCTGATCTAACCAAGAAGAAAGCGCCCGAGAAAGTAGAATGGAATGCCGAGTGCGAAGATGCGTTCCAAACCCTGAAAGCTAGACTCACCTCACAACCCATCCTGAAGTTGCCCGATGCAACCCAACCATTCGTGCTACGCACAGATGCGAGCAATCAAGGTTTAGGAGCAACCCTACTACAATCTGACCCCAATGACCCTACCCTTCTCCTGCCAGTCGCGTATGCCAGCCGGAAATTAAACAAAGCTGAACACAATTACGCAACAGTAGAAAAAGAATGTTTGGCATTGGTCTGGGCCATCCAGAAATTCCAGATGTATCTGTATGGCGCTCATTTCAAGGTGCAGTGCGATCACCAACCCTTAACCTTCCTTGCGTCATCGCAGAAACTCAACGCCAGACTCATGCGTTGGTCACTCTTGCTACAGCCCTACTCATTTCATGTAGAATACATACCCGGGAAGAGTAACCATGGAGCTGACTACCTCAGCAGATACCCCGTGCCCACTGTAGACAAACCTAACCTTGCTTCCAACCCCTCACAGTTGCGGGTGGATGCACCCAGCTTTGTACCCCAGTGACCTCTTCCCCAGTACTCTATGTAAATAATGCATGTACATATTTGCGCCACCATTTCAGTACCAATTCTTACCTACGTGTAAGAATAGTTTTTTGGGGGGCCTATGTAACAACATAAATATTGACGACAAACATGTAGGAAATTAGCTTAGCGAAACAGAGATACCATCGAACGAAACTGGACGTTAATACAACAGTTAGCCAACAAGCAGCCCACACATGGCAAATTAACTTCCTTGAAACAGTCACACCGCCAATAGCTACCGATACCATCAACAGGCTTGGCGACCAAGAATTCTAAACAGCATACTTTAGTCAAAAACTAACCATAGCGTTGTCTTCGCCATGAGACACTAAGTAGCTCACTCCAGCCAAAAGTTACCAAGATGAAGTCACCCGTACTGGACAGGCACCGCTTATCGTTGTTGCATCTGTTCTTCGCTCTATCCCTGATACACCACTTGAAAAGTAATTATGCGTGCCCAGTGACACGAGAGAAGGGGAGGAACTATTCCAATTAGAACCATATTTCTGTAGATGCGAGATTAACGAAAATGAGAGCTAAAAACGATTGGTCAGAAGACTATTGGGAACTTTTGCATACCTTTGGGGACCAAATCTCAGCTAGTCAGTCGCAAAAGAACTGTTAAGCTGTGAGGGTCGACCAAAGGAACAAACTGCAGTGTTCGTCTATCTCCATCTCATCAAGAGGGTGCTAGAGACGTAAAAGACGATTTCACGAGCCAGTCTACAAGTAAGATAACACTAATAGTTTTGATATGTGTATGTTTATTGTATATTGATTGCCATGTATAAATAATATGTTCTTGATATATAGTTACAGAAACAGATTATTGTTTCTGAGACAGTATGCATGTGGTTTGATGTACCTTAGCCTTAAGATTCGAATTGAATTGTGCACATGGGAACCCTGCAGGTGTCTGATGCTATAGACACTTTGCAGAGGAGACCGCACCCTTATAGCTAACGAGAATACTGTAGCCAGAGCTCCGACTTTTACAGGTCGGGCCTGGGATCATCAAAGTTTGTGGAGACGAACGCCTGACCGTCGCTCCCGTGGAACCAAGGAGAACTACCACGATTCTACCTGACCACGTCCAAACCCCACAGCTTCAAGAGCGACCCGACTTACCTTAGCTAAGTGACCCACAACAACTGAGTCATACCCTCGAGAAACTAGAACCTTTGAAACTTACGAACAGTGAAAATCGTAACCGCAGGTAACAAATGACGAAAGAAACCTGTTAAGACATTTTCCCAGCACTTGGAACTATATTACTTATTAATTTACCGATTAATGCAGAAATGTTAAAGTTTGTGTTGAATATATAAAAAGTGAAATTACATACATACGACTGGTGTCATTCTATTTGTATTGTTGTGTAGTTATTAGTTTTCTTCTCTTGAGACATAAGAATCTAGTCTTTTGATTAGTCATCACCGGTTCTCAAGGTGAGCCAAAGGATACTAAAATTCCCGAGAACAAATATAAATTTTATGTGACCTAAGTGCCGTGATCTGTCTCTCACACAACTTACGGAATTCTGGTAAAAGAACGATCGATAGTGGTAGCACATCGCCCATCTATCAATAAGTCTTACCCCCTAGTAAGATAAGCGTATCTTCCCCAGAATATCATCACACGCGGAACATATATATATTTTTTTTCTTCTATTTTTTAATTTAAAAATGAGACACTTGTTTGACTACAGCTTACAAAATAATTATAAATGACAACAATGTAAAACTGATTCCACATCGCACACATTGTTATTGATGAATAGAGTGCTTGTAAAACATTCCTGAACTTCCACCATGTACCATTATATCTGCGAGGTGTTCGGGGGCAAGTTGCATGCAGTAACTGAGGTTGTTGCTGGGGATGCCTAAACAAACATCCTTAGCTGTCAACAAAATGCACGCTAGTCATTATTTCCACTACATAATAGTCGCAATTATAAACAATTAACAAAGCCCGCTAGTGTCTTGACTTGGTCACAATACGATTTACTGTATGGCACTTATGCATCTTGTTTAGCATCATTTTAGCCGAAAAGGCCCACATACATGTCGGTTATTGGAAGAATAGGGGATGGAGAGAGAGAGAGAGAGAGAGAGAGAGAGAGAGAGAGAGAGAGAGAGAGAGAGGGAGGGAGAGAGAGAATAGTGTGGAGTGGGTTTATGTGTGTGAGAAGCATCAGCATCACCATAGACCAGGAATGGCATCACTTGAGCTGTCTCTGCGGTAGAATGAACAGCTGAACTATCCAATATCCTAGTAAATAAAAGACTTCAATTACTGAAACTCCGACCGCTATGGGTTAGGCCTACTAGTAAAACAGGCTGTACATTACTGACGGCTGACCTAAAATACAAAACTGTTAATACTGTTATGAAAAATAAATAATAGTCTTGCAAAGACTATAATTTTGACTCGTTTTGTCGGGGGAAAAAATACAACAGAAGAAACCAGTAGTTTGAAAGAAAATAGGATTGGCAATAGGGGGAGAAAAAAAAAGGACGTCACCATGAGTACGTCACCCGGTGTGCACTTTTTTTGGGGTGGGTGGGGGTGGGTGGGAGGTGGGGTCATTTAGTAGGGTTCACTATTTCTTAACTAGATACCAAGTTTCAAAGAAATCCGTCTATTAGTTTCAGAGAAAAGTACGCAAATGTCACCTCCGGATGCCGGACGCGAGGCTCCGGACGGACAGATAAAACTCAAAACAATAGCTCAGAACTAAAGCTCGGGAACTAACAAAAGAGTGGACATGTAATGTCTGTTTTGTTTTACACCAGGTCGATCATATTCAGCGTTCGTTTCCTTGGTCAGTACCATGCTCACATCGTTGGTGTTATCAGCATTGTGTTTTCCAGTGCCTGTATTTGTGTTTACATTCTCGGGACACTTTTTTTTGTTCGCCCTGCATTTCGGCAATCTCCGCTAAACTACTGCCAGTAAAGGTCAAGGAGTCCTTGTTTACAAAACTCGCTCCGCAGACGAAAACTGCTGCTCCGAGCATTTCCCCACTTCCCTTCCCCACCTCCCACCCCCAAACCCAGCTAGACAGTTTTTAGGTTTGACTGATGTGCATGTTTGTGTGTGTGGGGTTGCCAGTAATGTGTTTTGTCTGCGTGTCTAATTTGTGCTTTCATTGGCGGAACAGGTCTGCTTTGTTTGCAATAGTGCATGCTGAATGGGTCATAACAGTGCATAGTGCATGTCATTGGCACATTGCAGTGGTCGATAAACAGAAATAACCAGAAATGGACACAGCGTAACTGAACCCGCTGAGGCCACGCCCAACTCTGGCAACGTACGAAACATGCTCAGACACTACAGTGTGCAATGAATTGCTGACATTCTGTCCCACCTCATATTGCTCATTCTTAATGCACCACATCATCAATAATTTATGGCTCACCGTCGTCGTCATTCTGTCTCTCTCTCTCTCTCTCTCTCTCTCTCTCTCTCTCTCTCTCTCTCTCTCTCTCTCTCTCTCTCTCTCTCTCTCTCTCTCTCTTTGTTTATTTGTTATTGTTTCATGATGTGAATGTTATAACCTTGAGTTGTATTTAATAGTTATTGTCAAAGCCCCAAGGGCAAGCTGTAAAAAAAGCGCATCCAGCGCTTATTCTTTTACCCTTGCAAAATAAAATTGTTATCTTATCTTCTCTCTTTCTCTCTCTCTCTCTCTCTCTCTCTCTCTCTCTCTCTCTCTCTCTCTCTCTCTCTCTCTCTCTCTCTCTCTCTCTAACTTTTCTTTAGTAACATTAATATTTCATTATCAGTTACCAGATCATCAGGTCTTGCAAAGACCATCCTGCAAGGCACAGTGCAAGGAGGTAGAAGAAGAGGGAGACCGAAAAAGAGGTGGGAGCGGAGGACAACATTCGAGAATGGACTGGTTTGACACTGAGCGAAACAATCAGGGTTGCTGTGGACAGGGAAAGATGGAGTACGCTGGTTAAACGATCATCTGCGGTGCCCCTACGACCTCCGAGTTACGGGATAGGATAGGATAGGATAGGATCAGTTACAGTTCTATCTCCCATTCTGATGACCATGGCTGTGTTTCCCAGTTATCACTATGGCGCTGCATGGCTATTTACGAACTCAAGCTCGGACGCAAGTCAACACACCTCCAGCTGATTAACACTATAATACAACTCTCAAAGGCGCTTGTATCTACATACGCGAGCGCCTATTCCTGTGACACCTCACTATTTTGTTATCTATTACAAATAACCGAAGGGAGACGCGTCACAGGCATAGGCGACGCGTCTCCCTTTGGCGCATAGGCGCTCGCATATCCAGATAGAAAGCGCCTGTGAACGCTCTTAACCCCATGTTACTTTCCTCGTATCAATTATCATGGTAACAAAAAACGGCGTGTATCAAGAATAGCCGTGTTCCGGATGCGGGCCCTACATCCGGTTAACCATCATGATGAACGAATGAATGACGCACGCTGAGAAAAACACTGTTTTCCGAAGAAAAAAAAAACATGTTTAATATAGCCAACTATTTGAAAGAACTCAGAGTGTCAGAGGTTTGTCAAGCGGGAAAAACATTCAGGCTTAGTATGCTTCAGCAATCTTGCAAACTTTTTTTAATTTTGTAAATCCCCTGTCTTCAAGCCGTTTTAACACACAAGCTTTTTAAAATACGAGTTTAATTCCTATAAAACTCTTAATCAGATTGGAAAGGTTTAGATCTCGACTGGATTATGTGCGACAGCTGAGCACGATTAAATGTTGGCTTTATAACTCTCGGACACTCAGCATGAATGAGATGTAAAGTTTCTGCTAAAAGATTAAAGTTATCTTAGAAAGAAGAAGAAGAAGAAGATGATGATGATGATGATAATGATAATGATACATGTATTTTAAGACGAAGAAGAAGAAGAAGAAGAAAAAGAAGAAGAAGAAGATAATGATGATGATAATGATGATGATGACGACGACGACGATGACGATGATGATGATGATGATGATGATGATGATGATGATGATGATGATGATGATGATGATGATGATATCTAAACTGTAACCAGCATGACATCTATGGACCTAATGAAATGTTCGTAATTAAAATGTCAGCTATTATTTCCTGTTTCAGCGAGGGGTACGTGACATAGGGCAGATATAGAAGAATTGATTGGTACAACAATGCAGTCCCCGTTAAAATGTTTTCCAACGACTGCAGTGCATTTTGTCTTTCTCGAATAATAGCGCTAGCGGTCGATAACAATTATATAACATCAAATGTTTGATGTTGTGATAATTGAATACTGTACGATAAGCGTAAGCAATCTTGTTTCCTTTCAACTTTTGAATAATTGTCCTCTTCCAAGATCGTTGCCTTCTTCTTCTTCTTCTTCTTCTTCTTCTTCTTCTTCTTCTTCTTCTTCTTCCATTCCTAGATTTTGTGAACGTAACGTTTCAATTACCTTCATACTGTATGTCACGTGGGTTTATGGGTTTTAGGGCTCTGCACAATGGAATGATGTAAACCTCACGCTTTATCCGATGGGAACTGCTAGTTAGTCACCCTGTGGAGTACTATAATAAATTTATTTATTTAGCTCGGTCTGTGTAAAGGCTGGGGTACAGAGATAGATAGAAAAATGGAAAAAGATTACTGTCACACTAGCTTTCACACGGCTATGAATCATATGTAGTCCAGCCACTTGATAACAGTTAAACATCACACATTTATTTCTTCTACTCTATACAAGATTTTCTAAGTACTAATCTACCTTAAACGTTATATAGTCACTGTGAATAATTCGATCGCTGATAGTCTATGCAGCTAATAGTTCATCCTTGGGCACTGGATGTTATAGTTCATGAGAAGTGGACTACTGTGGTCCTGTAGCTCTCAGTTTTTTGTGCACACCCGACAATAGACTTAACTGTGTGTCTGGCGTGCTGTGCTGTGGTCGGTTTGTTGACAACGGTGTTGTCTTCTTCTGGTTTTTCCCTGTGGGTAGACTGGGTGGCTTTCCTCGCGCAATGCTGGGGATACCGTTGCAGCCAACTAATGCGTCGACGTGGTTTCGTCTGAGGCAGTGTTGGGCGCACTATAGAACGCCTGTTCGTCTGTAACATATGAGACGAAATTCTGCACAACCTTGAATGATAGGTGTGTGCAGAGCGTCTCACTGAAGGTCGTAATAGCCCTCAGTGATTAGCTCCACATCTACATATAAAAGCGACGAACATTCTGCTAAGTCCGTGGTCCACTGGAATCTCCACTCTAATTTCCTATACATTCATAAATATAAAACATGGCTACTTATACACATCAAGAATTAATGATATTATACACATTCATTTGTACAGTCACTGGTCTGTAAGCATACATATAAGTTAAACAACAGTGGTTCCGTACATAATTCAAGATGGCGGTGGCCGGTCGTCTTTTTGCCTCGTGGTCAGCTACGCCACGTGTTCGGCAAAGTTGGGCTAACAATTCAATTCTATGCATAGCAAATTTCACAAACATAATTCAACAATAATATAATACATCACGATGAAACAGAAATATGTTCATTTACCTTCGTGACAATATCAGGCAGTGGCTACTTGAGTGAATTCGGATTTACACAAGTACTGCGTCCTAGTCTTTTCTGAAGAGAACTACTGCTCCTGTGTAGCTCTGTAGCTCTTAACTCTTCTCATTGGCGGATAACTGACTTACCTAACGGCGTTACGATGATGTCATTGCCTTTGCTAGGGTCCACGGCCACTGTGTGTAATCGGCACTATGCTATTGCTACGCTTGATTACTTCCATCGTCTGCTGCCTAACATTGAAATTCTAATATTACATAGGCTATCCAAGCTAAATATTAAAATAGGCAGAGTAAAACTAGTCATCTCACGACACTGTATATGGTACTATTTGGGATATTATAATCACGGTCACTTTGGTTTTACTGGACAGATTGCAGACGGACCGAGGTGGCGAAAGCTCTACGCTTCATCATCCCTCACGTGCTTGTATGAGGATGATTATGATGATGATGATAATGGTAATGATGATGATGATGATGATGATGATGATGATGATGATGATGATGATGATGATGATAATGGTGAGGAGGATGAGGGAATAGTTGTTAGATTAATTTCTTTATTTCTCTGTTTAGAAATACTTATAATATGGGCCTACAGAACCTAAGTGATTATTGATGAATAATTGAGTGAATTGAATTTTTTTTTAGATCGCACAATCAATGTGAGGTTCTATGAATCACAAATGCTGATTGAAATTTAATGCTATCATTATTTGCGGATGCACCTATTGTAAGATAAAATAGTAGCCTATTATGCAATGTTGACTTTGCAATAATAACAGCCATTGTTGTAATGTGTTCATTGTGTAGATGGTTTGAATCGTGTTATGTTAATGTGACTATGTGCTTTGGTCTTTGCAAGGCCTGATGATCTGGTGAGTAGCCATACCATCGGAGTTTCCGTTTCTTCACCAATGTGAGCAGGTCATCGTGTAGTCTAATGGCTTGTGTGATGGTCAATCGGACTTCATCTTTGGTGATGTGCTGGGTCTAGGAAATGCCCAGAAGTCTTTTGTGGCACCTCATCTCCATGCTTTGTATTCTTCGTTGTAGGTCTGCTTTGAGGGTCCATGTTTCGCAAGCGTATAGGAAGATGGAGATGACAAGGGAGCGCAGCAGCCTTACCTTGGAATGTAGACTGATGGTCTTGTCTTTCCAAGTGGGTTTCAACCTTGTCAGGGCAGCGCAGAAGATGTTTGTGAGATCCTTGAGAGGACTTCCTGTCGGGATCCATTGTCTGATACAATGGCTCCTAAATATTTGAAGCTATGCACTTTGTTGAAGGATTGGCCTTGGACTTTGATGTCCATGTTGATGCTGTTGGTGTTGTTGGTCATCATTTTGGTCTCCTCTGCACTTATTTCCATTCCATAGGCTCTGGAGGTGGTGTCAAGCCTCTGTACAAGCTGTTCAAGTTCTTGTTCTTCTCCAGCCAGTCCATCAATGTCATCCGCAAAACGAAGGTTGGAGATTGCTCTACCCCCTATGCTGACTGTGCCTTCGTGATCTGCAAGGGCATTTGACATGATGCGCTCTAGAAAGATATTGAAGAGTGTTGGAGAGAGTAGACATCCTTGGCACACACCGATTGTTCTCAGGCCTTGCAAAGACCATCCTGCAAGGAACAGTGCAAAGAGATAGAAGAAGAGGGAGACCGAAAAAGATATGGGAGGACAACATTCGAGAATGGACTGGCTTGACACTGAGCGAAACCATCAGGGTTTCTGAGGACAAAGAAAGATGGAGTACGCTGGTTAAAGGATCATCTGTGGTGCCCCAACGACCTCAGAGTTACGGGATATGATAGGATAGGACTATGTTCTGCATAAAATTTTGCTTGTAGTGCTTAAGTACAAAAAAAGATCTGTATTGGTATCCGTATCTGTGTCTGCTAGATGACCAAGTTGAGACTCAACAACTCGAGATCTGTACAGTGACTAAACATGTAGGGCCTCAAGATCATTATATTTCCGGGTCACTTTTCAAGATCTTAGTGAGTGTTGCCAAATCTGTGAGAACAAAAAAGAGAGATCATAACCGCGTGTGTACAGTAGGTACACTTTGCTTACAAATGAAGGAATGTAATAAGACTCCTATACATTCAAAGATTAGCAGTTCGTTGGAGCAACGATTACAAAGTTATAATGCCACTACCGTGCAATTTTCCAATTAAACTTATCGTCACACACACACACACACACTCACACACACGCAAACAAGCACATACACAAACATACACACACACACAAAACCACAACGTCCTTAATAACCCTGGCCCTTTAAAACTTCCTTTTCAAATCGCACGAAAGAAGACAATAAATCTAAATGTTAAAACGCGCATGACAACAATAAAAATCAGATCTGAAATAGGGTAAATGTTTTGGAAAGGCAGGTTGTGGCGAGAGAGTGAATGAGAAGGGCTAGGGGGGGTGAGTAGGTTAAGAGTATAACGAAAAGGAAACGGAACTGGAAGGAACAGTTCACACCAATCAAGTGGTTTTTTCCGACTTTTCCTTCCGTTTCGGAATAGACCTAATTGAAACTGAGTACTCTGTCTCCTTTCTCTCAGCTCGCATGTGCGCCTGTGTGTGTGTGTGTGTGTGTGTGTGTGTGTGTGTGTGTGTGTGTGTTCGGCTGTGTGTGTGTTGGGTGTAGTTGTGTGTGTGTTTGTGTGTGAGAGTATGTGTGTGTGTTAGTTATTCATTGCTTACAGGGTCCAGCAGACTGCAAAGAGCCGAATCAGGACCATAAAATCAAGACCACAACTTGGCTGAAAGAGGACTCACCCCAGCATTAAGATCTGCTGATACCACCCCAGCAGTAACACTGAAGGCACTCCACCAGCTGGTCATTGTACAATAAAGACATCCCAACCAGGGGACACTGAGGCTATAATCTAATTTATCGAACCCCCGTTTACAAAAATAAAATAGAATGCAAACCCCATTATACAATATCAACAATACACATACATATAAAATGCCTACATTGCTAAATAATGATAATCATAGGAAGCCATAGTGACCACTTGGCAGAAAGCGTCCAATATTCCCAAGCTCATACAACAGACCTCACACACAAATGAGGAGTTTTGTCCCGGAAGAGTTTTCAAGAAAATAGGTAGGTGACTGGTCTAGCGAAGAAGAAGATAGTAAAGTAGATTGATAGAACAGAGTAGGAATGAGAAAGAACAATTGAAAAAGACAGCGACAGTGGGAATTTAAAGCACTAAATTTCCAGAAAGTGGGAATACTACTTATACAGAAACCCTCGGCACCCCCACGGGGTGTGTGTGTGTGTGTATGTGTGTGTGGGTGTGTGTGTGCGTGTGTGTGTGTGATGGAGAAAGAGAGTGAGAAAGAGAGAGTGAGGCGCACAGGAAATGACGGGGTAAGCGGATTAAAAGAGTGTAAGCGTGAGCGAGAGTGTGTGTACATGTGTGTGTGTGTATGTGTGTACGTAAGCATATGTGTGTGTATGTGCGTGCGTGCGCTTTCATGCGAGTCAGAAAGTGTGTGTACATGCCAGTCAGTGTGTATTAGCGTGCGAGCGTTCGAACAAACGGGTTATTGTGTATGCATGCGTATGCGTTCGTTTCTTGCGAGTTTTAAAGAAAAAAATTTAATATGTGTATTATTTACATTGTTTATCAAATGTATGTGTGCATGCGTGCATATATGTGTATAACACTGAAGAAAATGTAAAGCAGTGAGTTAAGGGCTATTCTTCAGATTGAGAGACTGACTAAACTAATGTACGTAGCCACTTAAAAACAATTAACATTCCAAAGAAATTTGAAACTTAATAAAAATTTCTAATGCAGTGACCAAGCGTTGTACACTTTTAAAATGACGGTATAACACGTGCATTTTGCGCGGGAGTGTGTGTAAGTGAGCATGAGTGCGTGTAAGCGCGTGTGCATATAATTTTGATTGATAGCTGTGCGTATGTGTTTGCGTATATGTGTGGTGTTGCTTTTGAAAGGAGGTATATACTTTGCGGCTTAGTTAACACGGACAACTTGGGCACTAATAAGGTGCAAATGCACTGCAACGCGTTCAATATTAAATTTTAGATGCGCATATAGATTTTAAAAAAATAAAAAATAAAAAACCTCCTGTGTTTTAGTTATGGCTGTATCAGCAGTTTAATCGTCGCTGCCGAATTTATCACACATAATCGATAGTTTTATTATCGTCAGCGTCAGTAGGAAAATTATCTATCGCCATTTTTAAATTAAACAAGGCGACATTTACTCGCTTTGTGTATTTGCCCTGCTTCTCTCCTCATTGCCATCGTCATCGTTTGTTGCAGTCGTCGTTTTCTTCATCGCCATGGTTATCATCAGCAACTGCAGTAGCAGATGTCCTCCTTCCCCCATCCCTCCCCCTTACAACCCCATTATATATTTGTAATGATTGACTTACACCACTCTCATACACACACCCACACACCCACGCGCGCTCACACACACCCACACACCCACGCGCGCTCACACACACACACAAGAAGAATGGGGAGTATGATGAGGTAGAAACGAAGAAGCCAAGTCATTACGGTCATATAAATTCATGTGACACCCGCAATCTTATGTGTTATAATTTATGTTAAAGTTTTGTGGTGGTGGTGGTGGTGTGTGTGATTGTGTATGTGGGTGCGCGCATGTGTGTTTGTGTGAGTGTGTGTGTGTGTGTGTGAGAGAGAGAGAGAGTGAGAGAGAGAGAGAGAGAGAGAGAGAGAGAGAGAGAGAGAGAGAGCGTGTTTAAAATTTCATGTATAACATGTGAGATCCAGTCACGTTGGCCTGATTTTCACAAATTTTAAACAAACAGAAAAAAAACGCTATTAATCGAATACAGCGTTTCGCCCTTTTTTTAAATATCAAACTGAAAAGTGTGTGGCTTTAATTAAATGTAGTGATGTAATTTTCTTCAGTTCACATGCGTCTTCATTAGCTGTGTTCCCTATTGTGTGACATTTACTGAAAGTTTTAAAAGAACTATAATCGAACAACGTCAGAAATTGATTTTTACATTAATAATTATTAACTCATTATTCTACCATTATTTGTAAAATGTTTAATTGTACTTGCATTATTAATCTCTTTATTACAGGATCAGGACATCGAGGCTGCTTTGTTTCTGTCTTGCGACAAAGGGTGTTTACTTTTGGCAAATGAGATTGTCGTCAAGATGATAATTATTATGAGTAATCGTGGCTCAGAGCGACTGCTACACTTTGAATTTTTTACGTCTCTTGTTATTTGTAAAAACATTACTGTGCGTAATATCCGTACTTCCGCTGCGGAGGTATTAATAGAATTACTCTTGATGTTATTAATAGCCACATGCAAAAAAACAAGAAAACACAAACGGTTTATTAAATCAAAACTGTATTTTTTGAAAGACGTTATTTTTGTGTACTTACATCTTATTTTCCTGGTGGGACAACACCGAATGTGTATTTGGAAAGGATATGCGAAACTAAAATGTGTCCTATTGGTGTCCTTGAAGAAAAAGTTATTTTTGTACTTAAATAATAATTATTTTGCACGTGTTTACATAACAGGCCTCACATTTCTAATTAATATTTTTTTACAGCTGGTACAAATGATCTTTGTTTTATCACTGATGCATTAATTACATCTTTTCTTTACCATTGTTTGCAAGCGTGAACAATGAAAAATATAAACGAGTGCTTTGAGAAAAACAAAAACTTGGTTCGTACCTCAACCGGGGACTGGGCGGCCCCACACACCTGCCCCATTATAGGATAAATCTCCTATCTTTTTTTTTCTTTTTAAAACAAAAACGTGTTTTCATGTCTGATCCGTGATAATTGTAGTGAGAGTCAGCACGCGCCACGATTACGATTATGACTGACCGCAAAGTTTTGTACCCATGAAAAACAGGCAATTTTCCACTGTTATGTATGCAAGGTGAAAGTTGGATAATAAAGATTATAAACACCGAAGCAAATAAATCCATTGCAACGTATAGAAAGGTAATCGGTCAGTCATATTAATCATAGTACTAATAATATGACTGACCGTCTGTCTATGTCCATGCGTGTGGACCGGCTGCAAACTTGTTTTTTCCAACCTAGTTCCAGTCATTCGCCCAAAAAGGCAATCACCGAAGTCGAACGAAGCTCTCCGATGTGTTACGAAATGATGCTTGCATGACTACGACTAGCTGACATTAAAAATGATCGCTGTTGCTTCTAATTCTGTTCGATTTACACAGATTTAGCATTTCGCAACGGTATACTTTGTTAATATGAGCATAATATGAGCATAATTATTATCGACCATATTTAATAGTTGCGTTCCTTGATTTGCATTTTGTTAGTTCTCAGCAGTAAAGGCTAATAATAGCATTGCCCATTTCCTGCCTAGAACCAAGTAGACACTGTTATACAGTTGACATAGGCTTAATCTACATTATTATATTATAAGTCAGTCTCCGCGCAGCGAAGAAGCTCACTAGCTGCATATAATTATTAGACCTGTATTGTTTGTTTTATACGTAAATAAATGTATAAACTATATCTATTCTAATTGATAATATTTAGGCCTATACTTTATAATATTCGAATCTTGAAATTTCCGGAGAAGGACGAATAGGCTAAGCGAATTTTTTTTTTTATAACTCGAGATCAGAGTTAAATTAATAGTTAGTTATTCATTGCTTACAGGGTCCAGCGGACTGCAAAGAGCCGAATCAGAACCACAAAATCAAGACAACTCGAGATCAGAGTTAAATTAAAAGCTTATTAGTTATTCATTGCTTACAGAGTCCAGCGGACTGCAAAGAGCCGAATCAGGACCACAAAATCGAGACCACAACTTAGCAAGTAGTAGTAGTAGTAGTAGTAGTAGTAGTAGTAGTAGTATAGTTATTTAGTTAAATCTTTAATTTATTTATTTGTTTTGTTTGTGTGTTGTTGTTATTATTATTATTATTATTATTATTATTATTATTATTATTATTATTATTATTATTATTCCTACTTTTAAAAAAAATAAAAAAAGAATAGTGTGCTGCTGTGCGTGCTCAATGGTGTAAAAATATGGTCATTGACGTTTTGTTTGTTTTTGCTGAAGTTGGGTGTAACCCAAAATATTCAGATGGTGGTGTTACTGGTTATTTTTTCTTATAGATTTAACAAAGTTTTCAGATGATTTATAAATTTCCGCCCGCCACGCAACATTTTTTTTAATACTTGTTTCTCATTAAAATACATATAATTGAAATACATATAACAAATTTACTGTATCAGTTAAAAAGAATAATATTAGTTAAATAAATAATTGCTTTGGTGCTTGCAATAAAAATATCACAGTTTTTTGAGACCATTATAAACTTGCTTTGCCTTGTTGTAATGAAGTGACACCAACGTCTCCATAGCGCTTTGAAGTTTTGTCATGGTTTTATTGTTGATATAGATGTGAAATCGTTGTATGTGTGCTTTATGTGTTATGTATTACTTTTACTCCTTATTACTAATTGTGTCAGTATATTATTCATCATAAAATAATAATAATAATACTAACTGCTTCAAAATGCAAATCTCGACTTGAGCTTGAAGCGGTGCAGATCGAAATAGAATTAGATCTAGCAGCGGCTATTTTTATGCACGGATGTTTCACCACAGGCGCTGAAGTCTTTTCTTTTGTCTTTGTAAACTCCTAAATACGTACGTAGTATAGTATGTAATTGAGGCCTACGAAAGACGAGACTTCCAAGCCTGTGGTTTCACGTAGTCCTGCCAGCATTCGTTCGTAAAACATCGGATAGCTTCGCTCGACTCGGAGAGCTTCGTTCGACTTCGGTAATTGCCTTTTTCGGGAAAGTGACTGGAACTAGGTTGGAAAAAACAAGTTCGCGGACCGGCTAGCTATTTAGATGGATTGTTTGTTTCTTTTAATGTCTTTTTTTACCGAAATGATTACACACTCACACACACAAACACACACAACCGTGTAAAAAAACGCCGTTGTAAAGACTTTCATAAAACATCACATACGATTTTTGACATGTTTTGTATATTTTGTCAATTTTTTAGGTTAACCCTAACCCTATCTCAAACCCTAACCCTTAATCTAACCCTAATCCTAACACAGCCCTTACCATAACGGAACACTATTTTGACGTCAAAATAACCGGGCCGTCAAAAGAACGTAGGTAGAGTATAGAGAGTGCGTATAAATAACGGCGTTTGTGCATCCACACACACACACACACGCACACACACACACACCCACACACACACACACATGTACATACACACCCACTCTTGACCATGCATCGCTACACTCGCAATACCAATAACATACAAAATCATAGTTCTAGTTTTAACTTTTATGTTTCCCCCATCACTATCACCACAAGTACCTCCAGCATCAACACCGAGACTTTACATTTCCTTAGTGATGCTTTTTAATGAATACGCACACATGAGAGAGAGAGAGAGAGAGAGAGAGAGAGAGAGAGAGAGAGAGAGAGAGAGAGAGAGAGAGAGAGAGAGAGAGAGAGAGTGCACGGAGAACATGATAGAGCGGTGTAAACACCAAGGTGGTACAGCTATATGCTTTGGCCAGGGCCCGAGGTCAGAAACTTAAAGCAAAATACGAAATCCTTATTGACAATTGGATGTTATTGATTGATTGTTGCTTTAGGTCCAGCGGACTCTTCCGAGCCAAATCAGGACCGGATTGGATGTTTTTACGCAAGCGTGACCCAACAAATGACGCACGAAAGCCCTTGTCTTCGTCACGGGAACTTTTGGCTAGAAATAACATTGATTCCTGACAGGTAGTCTGCTCTAACTGTTCCTGAAAGTCCCTTCGACGATCTGACGGGTTGGGACCCTAAAAAGTAAAGGGTATCACAGAAGAAATAAGGTATGTTTTAAGAAAGAAAATAACAAAGAAATAAAAAAATGCAAGTTATGCGACATTGAAGATTCTGCAATAAAATAAACGCGTGACAAGTTGGACTACGTAAAGACGTCATAATACCAAGGTCGCGCTCCCGTCACGCTGCAAACATAAATCATGTCACGCATCGCTAAATAATTGTTATAAAACGCATTTCAGGGGCGAAATCTAATCTCTCCATTTTCACACACAGGTAGAGTGCGTAATATATGTTAACTGTGTTGGCTGCATGCCTAACGCCCAGTTTATTTTGGACAAACAATACAATTGTCACACGTCTGGCCAAGCTGTCCGACTTTTTAGAAGTTAAAATGAGTACTTTTTAATTTACTGATCGTCCTATGACTTTCCTTAACACAATTAACAGCAGCCTCAACGTCCGCTTCTTCATTGTCATCATTAATACAATACAAGACAATATAATACAATACATGTACATGTACAATACAATACAACACAGCGCAACTTTATACATCTCACTCAGAGTAATTACGATTAATTTTTATAAATTTCACCACCCCGCAAACCCTACTACCACTATCGACATAGTCGTCAACAGCAAAAGTAACAGCCTCATCAACAATAGCATTATCATAATCATCATCATCATCATCATCATCATCATCATCATCATCATCATCATCATCATCATCATCAACAACAACAACACCAATATCATCACCACCAACAACGTCATCATCACCTCCAGCAACATTCTAATAATTATCATTTCCTTTGTTGTATTTGCCAGATAAACGAATCATCCAAGTCATCCATTCGTAGGCAAACAATATCAACACAAAATTGCTTTAACCTTTGACCTCTGACCCTTGTCCAGCAAGGTCATCCTTGTAACAGTCGGTACTGCGTGGTAAACAAAGAAGCTTATAGACAACTACAGTAAGTTAGACAGGCTTAGTGTTTGTTTGTTTGTTTTTGTTTTTTTAAATCTCGTGAAATGTTTAGATGTATGGGATGAGCCACTGTAAGGAGGTTGATCAGCTGAGTCGCTGTGAGGCAGGAAGGGTTATCCTTGACTGACGTCACCGGAAACTTCGTTTAATGTCATGTTGTCTGTCGCCATATATGTCCCCGCTCACATTTACAGGGCTATCAGCTGTGTGTGACGTTACAAACGACGTAATCACTGCTGCGAGTGACGGCCTAACAGCGCACAAACATTTTCGGATTGGGTTCCATTTTGTCACCGCTGTGGGTATCCATCATGCTTGCGTGTACACAAAAAACAAATTATGTCATTAGAAAGATGAATACTTGTTGGAAAAAGCCAAATTTATTATAATAAGCTGTAATCCAGGATGTGGTGTACTTTATGTCTGCATTGTCCTAGTTTCATACATATATAAAAAGATGCACAGTTGTCACCTCGTGAACACGTTTGTCAACCCTTTAGTGTTTTGTATCTGCTTTATCAGCTCCGGCATTATTAGGGTCTCAAGAATCGCAATGTTCAGAATCTGAACAACAAGAGCGGATTAGATTTTTTCAATGATTGTTTTTGAATAATAATACAGTTCAAAGAGTAATGCAGAAGGAATAGGAAGAAAGGTAAGAGAAGAAAGACATTTGGGTCCCGTGGATACCTGCGCTATACAAGACCATGTCATCATCATCATCATCACCATCATCACAAACCACACGCAGACACACACACCACATATACAAACACACACACACACCAAACACATGCACCCACTATCTCATACACACATAAAATCTCACACACACATACACTCTCTCTCTTTCCCTGTCACACACACATACACCACAACACACACACAAGCACACACACACACAAACACACACACAAATACATACACTTGAGACGTTCGAGCTGGGGGGAGGGGGATGGCATGTCTTGTGTGTGAATGCAGGGATAGATTGTCTGCGCTGAACAAACCCTCGTTCACTCTTTACTTCCTTCATCCATCCACCGTTGTCGGTGCGTGTGCACTTTACCATAAAATCGGAGAAAAAACCATTATGGAGGCGTGATTCAATAAAGGAAAGTGTTTGATATTGTATGGTTTACGAACCATGCAGCAGTAAACAGGTCTTAAACTCAAGGTCGAACAAGAAACTGCCGGTATAGCTGCCTCCCTGACTGACCATATGACGCATGCAGGTCTCACGTTTACGTCAAAACATGCAATACAGATTAAAAGGCCAACGCATTTTTAGATAGGTCGAATTCGTCAAATAAAACAAACCTCTTGAATCTACTGAATATATTTAACAAAATCTGTTATTTACTAAATATGTAAATAATCAGTTATGTGTTGGTCGTACCATTTCGGCGAAGAAGGCTTGTTAATAAAACAACAGACCCAGTTATTCGTCTCTGTTTTGAGCGAATTACCTTCATCCCCTCCCTACCCTTCCCTCATCACCCCCTGTAATGCACTGCGTTGTAACGTACTGTATTGCACTGCGTTGTAACGTACTGTATTGCACTGCGTTGTATTGTATTGTATTCAATTGTATTGTATTGTTATAAAAGTAGCCAATGTGCACAACTTCTTCAATGTGTGCGAATATGTGTCTGCTGTATCTCTCTCTCTCTCTCTCTCTCTCTCTCTCTCTCTCTCTCTCTCTCTCTCTCTCTCTCCTCACTCTCTCCTCTCTCTCTCTCTCTCTCTCTCTCTCTCTCTCTCTCTCTCTCTCTCTCTCTCTCTCTCTCTCTCTGATTCTATCTTCTATTGAAGAAGGAGCTCGGGTATTTGTGTGTTTGTAGGTGTGTTTGTGTATGTGTGTTAGTGAGTGTGTTTGTGTGTGTGTTTGTGTGTGTGTGTGTATGTGTGTGTGTAAATGCAGAATACTAGTTATTGTTTTTCAAAGAACTACCATGAATTGTATTGAACATGAAACGTTTGGCCCCGGAGCAATAAATCATCGAAATATTATAGGCGATTACTCAGTAACTATACACAATTATTTACCTGTCCTTAGTTTATGAGTAGCAACAGCTTGCCAATTTTACTATCATATTAATATGAAAAGCCTACAAGAGAAGAGACCGGCCACAGTTCTTCGGATGTTATAGCCTGACCTTTACCCATACGAAACTGGAACTAAATCCCTCTAGTAGTTTTGGAAAAAAACATGATTAAAAAAAAACAATTAAAAAAACGACCCCCCCCCAAAAAAAAAAAAAAAAACAACCAACAACAACAACAACAACAACAACAAATTATGACATCACCAAGATGACCTCACCCAACATGCATAATGTTTTTGTCATGTGGTAGGGTTCGCTATTTTCTAACTAAATACCAAGTGTCAAAGAAATCCGTCCATTAATTTCAGAGTGCGCAAATGTCATGCCGGACGGACGCTTTACAGCTCGGGAACTTACAAAACACAGCAGTCAGCGTACGATACGTTTGCGATAGTCTCGATTTTACAGCTGCTAGAAGTAGAATTGTAATTATAATTTATTATTATCTATGCTGCTGTACACCACTGGATAGCCCGCCCCCACTTTTTTGACTTGCTGAAGAGTTTTATCCTTGAATGATCTGATTCTGCAAATGCATCCAGTTTTGTCAGCCAGCAACGAAGCCACCGCTACGACGGCGACGACGACGACGATGATGATGATGATAATGATGATGATGGATAACGATGATGATGATGATGATGATGATGATGATGATGATGATGATGATGATGATGATGATGATGATGGATTGTTTGTAGTAGTTTGAATAATATGATGATGGAGTTGATGATGCCTTTGATTATAACATTGACAAAGACAGCGAGGTCCTTGATGCTAACATAAGCCTACATGTTTTTAAACTTTACAAGTTAAAGCTGGTCTGAGGTAAATTTGATAATAATTATTTCAGAGTTTTCGCCGCTACCGGATCGTAATTAAATAAATGGCATAATAACCAGTCTGTCACCTAATACGTCTTCTAGGCCTTACTTCTTCTACTTCTTCTTCTTCTTCTTCTTCTTCTTCTTCTTCTTCTTCTTCTTCTTCTTCTTCTTCTTCTTTTCTCTTCTTATACTTTCTTCTTGTTCTTCTTGTTATTTTTCTTGCTCTTGATTTTCGTTCTTTTTCTCCTCAGCCTCCTTTCCATCATCATCATCATCATCATCATCATCATGATTCATCATCATCATCATCATCATCGTCGTCGTCGTCGTCGTCGTCTTCGTAGTAATAGTATTAGTGGTAGCATCTTCTTTTTTTCTTTTTTTATCTTTCTTTCTTTCTTTCTATTCTTTCTTTTTTTTTTTAACTTTCTTTCTTCCTCTTTCTTTCTTTCTTTTTTTCTTTCTTCTTCTTTAATCGACATTTTAACTGTAGAAAGGTTCAAGGTATCTCTCATTCACCCACTCATCCTCTTTCAACCACTAACAGCCAGCAATATATCATATAAGCCTATCATAAATGCGCATTGATCCTATCAAAGTTTGAAGAGGCGCACCGTAATATGAACGCGTCATAGCCCGTCTGTGTTTATTGTACGTGTAAACAACGAATAATGCTGGCTTTGTGCACAATTTATATTTTATTTTCATGGAACAGCACAGACTCATCCTTTTAAAGAACAGTATTTACGAAGATCGTTAGGAAACATTGTAATAATGACTTGTCAATAATAATAATAATAATAATAATAATAATAATAATAATAATAATAATAATAATAATAATAATAATAATAATAAAGACGCACCCCGTTGTCGTGGCTCTGATCCCACCCGTTTTCATCAACTCGAGCATCCTTATTAATATCAAGTGGTCGTCCTTATCCTTATTATTACTACCATCCTGACCTTCTCTCATACCCAAAAATCACCTCCACTATAATTATCACCATTTTATTATTTTACACAGTCAAATATTATAATAACTCTATCAATCATCACTATACATCATCACCAGCATCATCATCGTGTTTAACGCTATTTAAACTACCACTTTATTACAAAGCTGCAGCAGTCACCCTTCATGTTACCTAATAGTTAAAGCGTACACATTCGTAAACAGCGAAGCTAGATTTAGTTTTAAACGTTTGACAAGAATAATTGTTTTGTAAAGATCTTGGTAAAGAACAAGTCGTATTGGAAATCTACTAACATTTATAATGAATTCCTTTTTGTATTTTCCAGATAATAATAATACTAATACTGGATGTTATACGCGCCTTATTCCTAAATCAGACTTAAAGCACGGCGATCTGTTTCACGCCTCCATGTTACAGACACTCCTACATACACAACACACATTTTCATCTTTCAAACACGTGATGTACAAAGTCGCTATTAGAAGACGGATAGGAAATCGAATTTTATTTTTGAAATGTTTGGATAGACTGCATCCAATAGCATTTTCAGATAATTTTCTAAGAACTTAAAACAATCATTAAAACGAGTCGTATGTCGATCTGTCTGTCGGTCGTTCTGTCGGTCATTCATTACATTACATTACATGGTAATTGCTTTAGGTTGGGGGCGGACTCTTCCGAGCCAAATCAGGACCAAAAAATCGAGACCACAACTTCGCTGAAAGAGGACTCACTTCTGATCCGCATAAAAGATCTGCCGAAACAACCCTAGTGGTAACACTGAAGGCAATCCACCAGCCGGTCACTTTACAATAAAGACATCCCACGCAGGGGACGCTGAGGCTATGCTCTAATTTATCGAACCCCCGTTTACAAAAACAAAATAGAATACAAACATCATTATAAAATATCAACAAAACACATACATAGAACATGCCCACATTGCTAAATATAAAAACATCATAGGAAGCCCCAGTGACCATTTGGCAGAAAGCGTCCAATATTCCCAAGCTGATCCAACAACCTCACACACAAATGAAGAGTTTTGTTCTCGAAGAGTTTTCAAGAATAAAGATATGTGACTGGTCGGGCGAAGAAGAAGATAGTATAGTAGATTGACAGAACAGAGTAGGAATGAGAAAGAACAAAGGAGAAAGACAGCGACAGTGGGAATTTAAAACACTAAATTTTCATAAAGTGGGGATACTATTTATACTGAAACCCCCGGCACCCGCACGGGGGTTTCGGTCATTCGGTTGCGCGCCGTATCTAAAATCTCACTTAACAGATTTTTTTTTACTAAACTTCAAAGGAACATTAACTGAGATAGTGGCCTGCCAATCATGCGATAGAATATACTATTGTTGTGATTGTAGTAGTAATAGTAGTAGGAGGAGTAGGAGTTGTTGTTGCTTCTGTTGTTGTTGTTGTTGTTGTTGTGTATGTGTGTGTGTGTTATGTGTGGGTGCGTTTGTGTGTGTGCAAGTGTGTGAATAAAACAGACCACAAGGCAACATGATTTGTTAAATGTGTGTGGTTGTCCTGAAATACGTTTGAATGACTTGTCATCTTGTATTCAATCAATCCCTCACCTCCCTGGAGTGTCGGATAGCGCAGTGGTTGGAGCACTCGCTACTGTGTCGCAAGTTAAGCACCGTCCAGTGCGGTTAGCACTTGGATCGGTCACCGCAAAACGTGAAGCGACAAATAACAACGCCCCCAGTTGACTCAACTGTGACTGAGTACCTACTCTCTTAACCACTGTTATGAGAAGGCATATTTGTGTTACCGTGTCAGAGTGTCAATACCAAATATAGAAATATGTGTTAAGCCTAGCTGTAACTGGAAGTCTTTGCTGTGTATTTTTATAGTGCTGACAAGTGGTGTGGCGGCTTACTGCATTCTCGACATGTGACTGCATTAGATCCGGTTCCACTTCTAACCAAATTCTCAGAAGCTACACACACACACACAAACACTCTCTCCCTCTCTCTCTCTCTCTCTTTCTCAAATACACACACGCACACACTCTAAACATACACAACACACAGAAACGCACAAACACACACGCACACACTCTATACACAAACACACATACATACACACATACACAACCACACATGATACTGGTACACATCATATACCTAATGTTGGGTATGCTACATGTGTACATGTTGTGAATAACCACGTGCTGAAGTGCGAAAAAACAACAACAATAAGTGTCTCTAAATTTCTGTATTGCCTCTTCACTCGCTAATTGCTCTCTCTCTCTCTCTCTCTCTCTCTCTCTCTCTCTCTCTCTCTCTCTCTCTCTCTCTCTTTCTCTAGCTGTCCGTTTCTCTGATTTTCATCACACACACATACAAACCCAACATATACACACAGAAATACAGACAGATAGGGACACAAAAAGACGCAGACATATGGACAGACAGAGTCTCACATCCTGCACAGTGATATGTTAGGTAGGGTCTGTCTTGATAGCCTTAATCAGCTTCAATCCCAAACCTGTTTTCGGCGAGGTAATCTGAGTTTCAGAGACGGGTATTAGGTCGACCTCTTATATAACAGACCGTAAGATCTACGATTATATCAATCGTAACTGATATCTATCTATCTATCTATCTATCTATCTATCTATCTATCTATCTATCTATCTATCTATCTATCTATCTATCTATCTATCTATCTATCTATCTATCTATCTATCTATCTATCTATCTATCTATCTATCTATCTATCTATCTATCTATCTATCTATCTATCTATCGAAAGTATGGCCCTATTCGTCGGTTGGCTCTTCTTCTTCTTCTTCTTCTTCTTCCGCCTCCTCCTCAATATGTGCAGCAGCATAAGCATAATATATCTCTGACACGCACTTTTTTAATGCGCACTATTTTAGTATGTATTGTATATATTGTCAGTAGTAGTAGTAGTAGTAGTAGTAGTAGTAGTAGTAGTAGTAGTAGTAGTAGTAGTAGTAGTAGTAGTAGTAGTAGTAGTATATGAATACAAACTGTCATGTCCAATTGTAAGAAATGTTGGTGAAATGCATGACAATATTGTGAAATTTCTAAATGATACAGGCTTAGGATTTAGACTATCAATAATTCATCTGAATCAATGATTCTGAAGAAATTGATTTTATATGGCAAAAACGTTGAGGTGGTTAAAAAGGTCCATTTTGCCAGTTTACCATAAGGCTCCAGCAGTCGTACGTCCTCCATTTTACCTTGTGATTTTATATCAAAGAATTAAGTAATTTCGTTTTCGTGCGGTATTTAAACAAAGACTTGATTAACGGAGCCTGTTTGTTGTAATCAATTGTATATCTTGTCTAATAGCATTTAGTACAAACTAATTTCCTTCGGTTGCAAGAAAGGTATTTAAATTTGCCCAATACACAATATTCGATGTTTATGAATAATACAGAAAACTGTTAGCATTCCAATTATAACGCGCTTAACAACTTCATTTCACCCTTACTCCCATTCCAATTTTTTTTAAATTAATAGTTTATTTTATGTTATTTATTTATTTCTATAATAATAATAATTATTATTATTTACATATTTATTTTTTGTATATTTTAATAACTGGTCTTTTTTTACTATACGTCTTTGCTCCTTATTGAGCAGTTCTCTGTTTTTCTGTCTGCCTGTCTGTCTCTCTTTTTGTCTCCCTCTGTGCGTGCGCTTGTGTGTGTGTCTGTCTGTCTGTGTCTGTGTCTGTGGGCTCTTTCGTCAGTCAGTCGGTTTATTTATTCAAACTGCTTGGAAGCTATATGCTATAGTTTTATAGAAAGAAAGATCAAAACTCCAAAAAGAGAGGTAGCGTCATAGCCAGCTGTGTGCAAACGGTAAACACACGCGGTGCCCATGGAAAGCAGTTTATTTTTAGATCTCACCACAGACGGGTCGATGGCTTGTTCACGGGGCTAAATTTAGCCTGGGCACCTTGTGGCCGTGGCTAAGAATACTGCACAGGATGACCTACGTCCAAAATAACTTGGCTAGCCCTGAGATAAAAATAAAATGTCCTTTAAGTTCTCTGTGTGTGTCTCTCTATCGTAACTTCTGTTTTTTTTGTCTGATTGTCGATCAGTCTTACTGTCTTTCTCTAAATCCGTCTGTCTGTCTGTCTGTCTGTCTATCGTTTGTGTCTGATTGTCTGTCGATCAGTCTCACTGTCTGTCTTTCTCTAAATCCGTCTATTTGTATGTCTGTCTGTCTGTCTGTCTGTCTATTGTAACTTTTGTTTTTGTCTGATTGTTTGTCGATCAGTCTCACCATCTGTCTTTCTCTAAATCAGTCTGTCTGTCTGTCTATCGTAACTTCTGTTTTTGTCTGATTGTCTGTCGATCAGTCTCACTGTCTGTCTTTCTCTAAATCCGTCTGTCTGTCTGTCTATCATAACTTCTGTTTTTGTCTGATTGTCTGTCGATCAGTCTTACTGTCTGTCTTTCTCTAAATCCGTCTGTCTGTCTGTCTGTCTATCGTAACTTCTGTTTGTGTCTGATTGTTGATTGTCTGTCGATCAGTCTCACTGTCTGACTTTCTCTAAATCCGTCAGTCTATTTGTCTCTGTTTCTTTCTCTCTTTTTCTCTCTGACTGTCTGTCGACGAACGAACGAACGAACGAAAAACGATGCTTAACGTCCTATTGCATGAGCGTTAAGGACAATAAAATTGGGCTAAAAAGCCCTCATCATACATATTTACCAGACCATTTGGTCTGGCTCTGTGTATCAGCTGTCGACCAGTCTCTCTGTAAGGTTTTATCCCTATCCGCCTGTCTCTAGCTCTGTCTCTAGCTCTGTCTGTCTGTGTGTCTCTCTCTCTCTCTCACTCCCTCTGGACAGTAATGGACTAAAGTACAATCATATTTATTTATTTATTGAAGAGTACTGTCGAACATCATTGCTATACTATTGAATTCCTTTTGTAAAATATTTATTTTCACCACTCTCAGTTGAATATTTTTTATTTAGAAGCATTTTTTCTAAATAATAAATTGTTTACAAACAATGTAAGATTTCTCTAAATAATATATTTTCTCCGTAAATAACTTCTTATTTACCTAAACAATATATTGTTTATGTAAATTATTCATGATGTAGATAAAAAATGCATTGTTGCTAAATAAGGAATTATTTACCTATATAATGCGTTATTTAGCATATTGTGTTAAATAATGTATTATTTAGAAATGTTTCTAAATGATGATTTATTTACCTATATTGTGCATTATTTCGAAGCATTTGCTAAATAATGTATCATTTAATAAATATTGCTAAATAATAAATTATTTATGTAAACAATTCATTATTTAAAGACTGCAATTTTCATTATTTAGAGGATTCGCAAGTACATGTCGTATTACTGTGAAGTTATGTGGTAGTGATAAAGACAATTCCAAAATTGTAATTCTACGCTGTTTTGCGTTTTAAAATGAGGCAACTGTTTTATTCACGCTATTCTATTTATTCGTTCGCAACGGTATTAATGTACAAGACTGTAACGGTAACGGTTGCGGAAAAGAGGGATCAATCATTATTTCTGCATTTGCGTCCTTGACTTCGCAGTACTTTCACATGTTTCTTATCAGTCCGACCTGTAAATCCCTTGCGGTTTCGAATAAGCTAAAACTTTCTGTTTGAAATTGAAACATAATTCAACTGACAAGAACAAACGGAAACACTGTCTCAACACAGTTTTTGGATAAATAAATACAAAAAGAAAGCTTTTTATTTTCTTTTGACGGAGATACTCAAAAACTGAATACTCCGGCACAAAACTGACCTTTACCTTTTGTTTTTGATCGAGAGATTACAGACGTTTAATTTTCGAATTTGTGGAGTGATTTACGTTGAAAAATAAATAATTAAAACAAATGTTAGATACACAATTTTTGGAAAGCATTTAATTATAGAAAGCTGTAAAATTATAAAAACCAAGCTTTCAAGCGAATCTAGTAATCCCCTAAATAATGAAATTTGTAGTCCCTAAGCAATAAATTGTTCACCTAAATAATAAAATATTTAGCAAAATCTTCAAAATAGCACTTTATTTAGAAAATTCTGCTAAATAATGAATTACGTATATGCAAACAAATAATTAATTAGAAATATATCTAAATAATACATTATTTAACACTATCTGTTAAATAATGCATTATATAGGTACATAATTTTTATTAAATTAGCAACAATGCGGTAATGTAATTCACCAGTTAAATTAATGTAATCCGTCAAAATATCAATTAAGTGTTGCGACGTTAAAGATACATGTAAATAAGGAAAGCAATTATTTTAATTAAGTGTGCTGATTAACGAGTATACTCATAGGAGTCACCTGGATTGCATTAAAAAAATCAAACAAACAAAACTAAATACATTTTTTAAAAAAACGTCTATGTTTTCTAATACTGACTATTATTTTATTATAGCTGTGTTTTTTTTTTTCTCTAACGTGCCTATGATTCCTTTCAAAGATCGGAGTCAGACTAAAAGGTGCGTCATTAGTATACGATGTCTAATCTAGACTTACTCAAACGCTTAAAAAAAAAAGTAATTGAGAGCTAGTAAGGTGCAGAGTAATACCGCATTTCTTAAGTATTTTATTATTGGAAAAGAGTGGTGATACATAAAAGCTCTATGTTATTACAATAGCACGTACTATAGGTGTCAGTAATAACGACGAATGAATACATAGGTACGTGAATAAACACTGAAATACAACACAACATAACATGAATAAGTACAGAAATGCAAGAGAGAGATAGAGAGGGGAGATAGAGAGAGAGAGAGAGAGAGAGAGAGAGAGAGAGAGAGAGAGAGAGAGAGAGAGAGAGAGAGAGAGAGAGAGAGAGAGAGAGTCAGCTGTCTGCACCATATCACTTTATGTGTATGGCATTTTCGTTATATTTGTTTTCCTTTTAAAGCTTGACAGGTAAGCGCGCGTGATCCTGACTCTATATGAATAAACAGCTACCTCCAAGTCTTTTGCAAGACTGTCGCAATTGTAATTTGAGCTATACCAGATTTAATATCCGTTTTAATTGTGTTGTTACAAGGTAACTTTAGTTGAACAGTTTTTATTATACAAATATATGTCAAATATTTATCTTCCTATTATACACATTACGTGGTATTTCAGGGCGTGTAAAGCACGAGTCTACTTGTATTACAATATCGCTGCAGGCTTTTTTTTTCTTTTTTTCTTTTTTTCTTTGAAAAAAAAAAATTATATTTATGATTATCAATCATATCAAGAAGAAAAGCTTCGTGACGTAATTGTATCACGATAAAGTGGAAATAACACTACATTCGTTTTTTTTTTAAACACGCACATACACACACACACACACAATGTACACGCACACTCACACAAATACACACACATACACGCACCACACACACACACACCCACACAAACACACACTACTATGTTTGAGGGCATGGGTTCAGTCATTATTATCGTCGTCATCCTCCTCCTCATTATGACCTCAATTTCTTCTTCCTCTTCCTTTTCTTCTTGTCCTTGTTCACTGTATACGTGCCTAATCGGTGGGCCGGGTAGCTCAGTTGGTAGAGCGTAAGGTAACCGAAAGGTACATGGTTCGAATCCCGTATTGGCCAATGTGTCACGTGGGGTTTATGGGCTCTGCACAATGGAATTATGGACCCTCACGTTTATTCGGTGGGAACTGCTAGTACGTCACCCTATGAATTACTTTAATAAATTTATTTGTTTAGCTCGTTCTGTGTTAAGGTTGGGGTACAGAAATAGACAGAAAAATGGTAAAAGATTACTGTCACACTAGCTTTCACACGGCTATGAATCATATGTAGTCCAGCCACTTGATAACAGTTAAAATCACACATTTATTTCTTCTACTCTATACAAGATTCTCTAAGTACTAATCTAACTTAAAAAGTCTCTTTCAATGCTAATAGTTCGATCGCTGATAGTCTAGGCAGCTGTTATATCTTCCTCGGGCACTTTTCTAGTATATTTGATGTAGATTTGGACTACTGTGGTCCGTTTTACAGTTTCTGAAGAGTTGGACTACTGTGGTCCTGTTATGATCAGTTTAAGTGCACCTTGGCGTGTTCACTTAACTGCTAGATGGAGCGTGCGAAGTCCTTCTGTGAGGTAGCTTCTGGTCCACCTGGGTAGTTGTGTAGTTGGGTTCCCTTGCCACGCTGTGGGGTCTGACAGGGTGTCTTTCAAGGCAGCTCTTTCCGGCTTGTGCGGTAGAGTCTCCTCAACCAACTGGTCGTTTCTGTGGAGTGGGGTGCACAGGATAGCTCGGGATAGCTCGGGATAGCTCGCCTGCTCGTCTGTAATATAAGAGACGAAATTCTGCACAACCCTGAATAATCGGTTTGTGCAGAGCGTCTCACTGAAAGCCAAGTAGCCCTCAGTGATAGCTCCACATCTCTATACATAAGCGACGAACATTCTGCTACTTCCGGGTTCCACTGGAATCTCAACTCTAAATTCCTATACATACATAAATATCAATCGTGTCTAACTATACACATACAGAATTAATAATAATATAAACATTCAGTGGTACAGCCACTGGTCTGCAAACATACATATAAGTTAAACAACAGTGGTTCCGTACGGGATACAACATGGCGGCGCAACCGGTCGTGTTTCGGCTCGTGGTCGGCTCTTCCACGTGGTCCCGCAAATTCGGATTAACAATTCACATTTATGCATAGCAAATTCCACAAACATAATTTCAACAATAATACAAATATATCACGATGAAACAGAAGTGTGTTCATTTACCTGTTTGACAAGTTCAGGCCCGTGTTGACTAAATAGAATTCTGAGATTCTAAGTCCTGCTTCCTGGTCTATGAGTGAAGATAGTTCTCTGCTAGCTAAGGAGATGTTACTTCTTCCTCGTCTCACACACGACTGACTCAAACTGTGTTAGGCTCTGACACATTCAAACTGCTCTACCCGCTTAGCTGCCTCTGATTGGTTTAAACGGTCCGATTCAAAACTCAAGTGCTGAGTCACTGCGATGTGGGTCGGGCTCGCGGTGTGTGGTCTGCTGTGTAATTTAATTGCTGCTGTGTAATAGTCTAACTTCTCTACTGTTACCATTACTACACAAAGCTAAACAGTCACTGGGCAGTGTAAAACTAGCCAATTCATGACAGGCTCCCTCAACTGAAAAAAGGCGATGACTACTGGATTCGACCTTTTTCTACTACAGAGCCTAGTTTAACACTGCACTATCCTAGGGTCCTATTTACACACTAGTTAAGTTGCTCTACCTGAGCTGCAATGCTGTGCCAGGTAGCTATGGACACTAGTGACAGGGTATTACTGGGCGGGGACGAATTCTGGTGCTGTGGCCCTTAGTTGTGTTGGGTGGGCGACAGCTGCTGTGTCCTCCACGAGATGGCGACTGAGGTAGTCGGCTCCGTGGTTCTCTTTACCGGGTATGTACTCGATTTGGAATGAGTATGCCTGAAGGGTGAGTGCCCATCTCATCAGGCGAGAGTTCAAAGACTTGGAGGCTGCCAGGAACGATAGTGGTTGATGGTCCACCTGAACTGTGAAGTGGGTCCCATACAGGTAGAGTTGAAACTTCTGTATGGCCCAGACTAGTCCAAGGCATTCCTTCTCCGACGTGGCGTAGTGGGTCTCGGCGGGTCTCAATTTCCTGCTGGCGTAGGCGACGGGGAATAGCGTCTCTGCATTCTTGGGGTCGCGCTGTAGCAGTACTGCTCCGAGGCCTAAGTCGCTTGCGTCGGTGCGAAGAACGAATGGCTGAGTCAAATCGGGTAGGTGGAGTACTGGCGCCGATGTCATTCTGTCCTTGAGTGTTTGGAATGCTGTCTCACATTCCGCGGTCCAAACTACTTTGTCCGGGGCGATTTTCCGGGTTCCATTTGTCAGTGGTACGGCGATGCTGTTGTAGTTGGGGATGAACTTCTGGTAGAAGCCGCAGAGTCCTAGAAATGACTGCACTTCCTTCTTGGTCTTGGGCCTAGGAGCGTCGAGTAGGCGTTTCACTGTCTTCTCTACCGGTCGCAGGCTTCCTTGACTGATGGTGTGTCCCAGAAATTCTAGTTCTGTGAATCCAATCTGACATTTGGTGGGTCTTGCCGTCAATCCCGTGTCTCTGAGGCGGGCGAGTAGTTGCTGTAGGAGCGTGACATGTTCCTCCCACGTAGGTGTAGCGATGAGGATGTCGTCCATAAACGAATGTAGGTGCTCGCTGCTCAGGGGTGCCAGGAGTTTTCGCATCATGGCGCTGAAGATGCTGGGTGCGTTGTGGAGTCCGAATGGAAGCACGTTGAATTCGAAGTGTCCTTCCATAGTGCTGAACGCTAGGTACTTTCGGACTTGCGGTTGCACTGGTATCTGGTAGTATCCTTTGCTGATGTCGATGCGTGAGAAGTACTTAGCTCGCTGTAGCTTGGCAAATAGGTCGGTCTGGTCCGGGAGTGGCTCTGGCTGGAACTGCGTTACCGCATTCAGGAGTCTGAAGTCGATGCACAGTTGATGCTCTCCGTTGGGTTTTCGCAACAATACCGTGCCTGCGCTGTAGGGTGAAGTAGACTCTGAGATGATTCCGGCTGCCAGTAAGGTGTCTATCTCTTCCTTGATGGCTCGCTGCTGCGACAGTGGCATCGGGTAGAGCTTCTGGCGGACGGGTGTTGGGTCGGTCACCGTTAAGGTTACTTCGACGAGGTCTGTCCTCCCTGGTCGGTCTGTGAGCACAGTCTGATGTTGTCGAATGACCTGTCGTACTTGCTGTTGCTGTTTAGCGGCTAGGTCTCCGTTGAGTATCACGTCTTTGTAGGTTTCTTTGGAGTGCAGGGGATACTCTACTGCATTGGTCTCCATGCTTTCTCCTTCTTCCGCGATGGCGATGGCTAACAAGTTGTGAGTGCTGGGGGTCGCTGGTCGGTCCGTATACTTCTTGAGGAGATTGATGTGGTGGTATCGGGCTCTCCCATTCACCTCTACTTGGTAGACTGTCTTGGATTTCTTGGCAGTCACCCGGTACGGTCCTCTCCAAGCGATGTCCAGCTTGTTGGTTCCACTTGGAAGTAAGAGTAGCACTTGATCGCCGACTTGCAGTTCTCTGTCCTTCGCGTGGCGGTTGTAGTACTTCGCCTGACGGGCTCTTGCCTTCTTCAGTGCTTCACCAGCTTTCTTCCACGTTGCTTTGAGGGTTTCCTGCAGGTCTGCGACGTACTTGGTGGCACCTCTTGGTGTGTCGTCTATCTTGGCCTCCGTCCAACTTCTGCGTAGGGCTTCTAGCGGTCCTGCTAGAGGTCTGCCGAATAGCAATGTTGACGGGGTGTAGCCTGTGGCTGCATGGTGCGTTTCTCGGTATGCGAACAGTGCCGCATTCACGTAGGTGTCCCACGCTTCTGGATTGTCGTCGGCGACTTTCCTGAGGATGGTGAGAAGGGTTCCATTCAGTCTTTCTACTTGTCCGTTGCTGGCTGGGTGGTATGGTGGTGTGCGAATGTGTGTCGCGATACAAGCGCCTACTCGACGCATCCTCGATATTCTGCTATAAGTCCAGACAATGCGTCATAGACAGTACGTCATAGACAGTGACGATAATAATATTGTTTTCGGAATGACGCAGTATGCGACATTGTTTTTATTTAGTGTAGTTCAATTTTAGATTATTGTTACCATAGACAATTTGTGTACTATCCTTTCGATTGGCTGGATGTGGGAAATATCGTTAAGAAAAACCATTCGAGCGACCATCTTGGAGGGCAAGGAACATATGTTTACGCCAGACCACTATTTCGGATGACTGAGGTCATAAAGTTGGTTCGAAAAGCTCGTCTCACCCTAAACAACACGTGTCGTAGATACCACAAACGAATCCTGAGCTGGTAAGTTACGATTCGATGTGTGAAGCTGGGGAATGGGTAGTCTTGTGCTTGTGTCCATTGCGCCATGCGAATCATTCATCGTCCTTCATCAAGGTGATTCGTTATTATTCTTCAATGTATGCAAATTGTATGATAATAGTTATTTTAACATGTTGTTCTCATTTCATATAAATTCTTCAGCGCGTGAAGTTTATATGGTGATAGTTAATTTAACATGTTTAGCTTAGTTCATAAAGAATGTTGGTGCATTCTTAAACATTGGAACAGTGTGGATGAACAGCGAGGAAAGAACATTATTATGTTTTGAGAATAAGATACAATAACCCGTGAATATGCAGGGTTCTTATTCAGGCAACGTCAACGGCGTTCCTCGCTGGTCATTCAACAGGATACAGATTGTGTATTTAGTCCCTGTTAATTTGTCTGTGCGCAGGGAAAGGATTTTTGTTTTTTGCTTCCTTCTTCATAATATTTTCGACTGTCGGATTCCTGATATGATCGTTTAACCTACTTCCACCCTCAACGCTTATTCTTCTGATGACATGGAGCTCGTCATATCCCTGACGTCCATGTGAAGCCAGCTGGACGATAATCCTTTTGGTCAAACGTGAGGACAGAATTAAGTTAAACAAAAGAGACAATTCTTCTTCTCCATCAGGGAATCCACGTCAGATAAGTGACAATTTTAATCAACAGTGAAATTCTTTAGAACCATGATTTCACGGGTTTTTGTATCACATCATATGAAATAAATATCATCAACCATCAACCAGTGGTATTCTTTTTTAGTTGTAAAAAAGCAAACAGGACGAATGAATAGCCAGTAATTTCTTTTATTCTTTATTTTCTATTTCTCAACATTATTTTCTTGTTTCTTATCGATTTTAGGCATAGTAAAAAGAGGAAATTGATTCTATTCATATAAAATTCTTTTAATATATTCATTCACCCTTTAACATCAATATATATATATTAATATAAAATATATATATAACGCGACAATGGGGGCTCGTCTCGTGATAGTTGGAGTCACAATCACTTTTTAAGTCGTGTTACCACTGGTGGTGATGATATTTACTACATTGTACATGTAAATTATCATTGTATCATTCATTTGTTCAACGCGGGAGGTTGGAGGGAGCCGCTCTTACAAATGGGCGGACTTATGGACTACCCTACCAACCATTGTAACATCAGCTTCCCACGTCGATCTTAAGTTACCAGTTATATTTACAGATATAATTAGGTTGCATATTTATAACCTTATGCAAACGACTCCCAGTACGTGTTGTCAATCAAATGTTCAGCAGTAATTTCGGGTATTACATGCTGTAAAAGAATAGGCAGAACGGTGGTCTATTTTATTATCTCAGTCTTAACCGATTGAGTGTTTGAAGCTAATATTGGAATCCTATAGCATTTGTTGTTATAGCGAATCCGGAGACACGAGGACCTGTGTCAATATTAGAGAGAGAGATAACAAGTTATAATTTAGTACAAAGACTAAATAACTTGTTGACCTACTAGTCACCTTTGAAGGTAAGGTAAATGTTCTATGTTCAACGGACCGAACAGTAGACAGACAGTAGCGTCGCGCTTAATAGATCAGTGATAAACGGAATAATCACACAGGATCATTAAGTCAGTTTTGTAGCCTAACATTTCTGTTCGCCGAAGTAAGAGCGACATAGAAAATTAGAAGAATACTCGTAGTGAGAGAGTATTAGCAGAAGGGTCTGGTAAACTCATCCGCCACAAAGGAACGGACCGCGAGTTATACTAGAGTGTATTTTATAATTTATAAATATACACACAGTAAATCCCTGAGACACAGGTGTATCATCCAGGGTGGATTGTATCTGTGTGGCAATCAAATAAGGCCACGTACAGTTGATCTTATTAGGCGAATCAAGGTAAAGGTAGCAGGATAACTTTTGTGAATTTGATAAGTTTAGCTACTGGATTCGAGCCTAGACAGTGACACGTTATCACAATTCTAATTACATTACAAGAATGAATTAGAATCTTTGAGTTCGAAGTAGAACTGGTGTTAACAAGAGGGTGCCATTGCCGGATACACAAAACTCTTCTTTTCAAGTTCTTGGTTTTATGCTGTTAATACGCGAATAGCAAATAACAGAATTTGCAGTAAAAGCGTATAGTTATAACGAATCCATTGGGGTTGTTCGAAGATATTTCAAAGAGTTGCCATTTTGTATTTTTTTTGCCTCCTCGGGAAAATAACGTCATTGACGTGACGTAATCGGCGTGACGAAATCGGAACTTTTCGAACGCTAATTTATTCTTTCCTGTCGTATTACATTTTTGGAATTCGTAAATGACGACTCGTGCTCAAGCGAAAGCAATGGAAGCCAACGATCCTTTCTTAAAGTTTAAGGCCGAAGGAGAAGCGTTGGGGTTGTCGGGTCCAGATCTTGTCAATTACGTCAAGGAAGAGAAAACGCGTTTAGCTCAAGCTGAAGCTGAAGAAAGAAAGCGACAAGCTGAAGCTGAAGAAAGAAAGCGTCAAGCTGAAGCTGAAGAAAGAAAGCGACAAGCTGAAGTTGAAGCTGAAGAAAGAAAGCGACAAGCTGAGGCTGAAGAAAGGAAGCGTCAAGCTGAAATCGATGAAAGGAAACATAAAGCAACATTGGAATATGAATTAGAACTCGAACGAATTCGTCACGTGAACAGTGACAACACCAACGACAATGCTGCCGATCCGTCGGATTCTCGTTCATCGCAGTTTTATCAGGAAAAACTGAAGATAAAACTACCTTTTCTGGAAGACAAAGATGATCTGGAAGATTATCTACGCACATTTGAGAGAACGGCTAAGATCCAAGAATGGCCAATTAATCAATGGGCTCCTCGCCTAGGCACCTTGCTAAAAGGGAAAGCGAGGGAAGTCTACTCTATGTTGAATGATGCTGATGCCGGCGATTACGGAACATTACGGCGATCATTATTGTTCCGATTCCAGCTGACGGCAGAAGAATATCGGAAAAAATTTCGAGATGCCAGAAGACAGCAAGGAGAATCAACACAAGAGTACGCTACCAAGTTAGATCTCTGGTTATCCAGATGGCAGGAACTTGCAGGGAAAGACAACACATATGACGATCTGCGTGATTTGATACTGCAAGAAAAGTTTCTTAGTGGGATACCGTTTGATCAAGCGCGTTTTGTCAGAGAAAAGGAGCCGGAGACGATGGGCGATGCAATAAGATTTGCATTAACCTACGAATCAGCAAAGCAAGCCACTATGTCTGATCATGAAAGACCCAGGAATAGATTCGGAGATAGGCTCAAGCATAGTAGAAGGAAAGAAGATGAGGAAGGAGATAAAAAGAAAGTGGAGGCAACGCAGAAGCAGCTCCACAACGTCAGGACAAGGAGACCTGAAGTAACCTGCTATACTTGTCACCAGCAAGGTCATGTGGCGAGACAATGCCCAAAAGGAGGGAAAGAAAACAAAGCAGCCGCCGCAATAGCTGGAAGTATGAGGCAGGAGGATGTACAGAGTCACGGCAAGCTCTGTTCATTATGTACGGCGATACCGTTCTCGCCGGAGTGCCAAGTAGAAGTGGAAGGAAAGCAAGCGACGGCATTGCGCGACACTGGAGCGTCGATCACCATCGTCGATTCCAGTCTCGTACCCGAGCGATGTTTGTCAGGAGAGACCATTGAGATAGTGATGGCCTCGTCGCCTGCGAAGTTATCACTACCAATTGCGACGGTACACATGAACACACCATTCTTTGAAGGGAAGACCGTTGTGGCCGTTATGAAGCAACCGGTAGAGCAAGTTCTTGTAGGGAACTACCGTAAGTCTGAGGATGGGAACCTGACGCCTGTTCCAGTTTACGCAATTCGAGAAGTATGCGCAGCAATGCAAACTAGAGCTTCTGTGGGGAAAACAGATAAAACATTGAAAACATCCAATTCTCTGCTCGGGGATGTCACTCCAGTGGAGTTGGGACAAGCTCAGAAGGAGGATCCAACCCTGGAGAAAGCAAGGAAGCTAGCTGACAATGAGACCAAGCATGGGAAAGGAGGGCGCAAATCAACTTCTAAAACTACCTACAGCTGGAGAAAGGGAATTTTGTACCGTACTTTTCTCCAAAACGGTAAAGAGACCAAACAAATTGTTGTCCCAAAGAAATATCGCAACGAAGTGTTACGATTGGCCCATGACACGCCGATGTCAGGACACCTGGGCGTAACCAAAACCAGGAAGAGAATCTGGAACGATTTCGTATGGCCCGGAATCTGCGGAGACATCAGACGCTATTGCGCGTCATGTGACATATGCCAAAGGACGTCACCGAAGGGTCAAGTTCGGAAACTGCCTTTGGGCAAGATGCCAATAATCCACACACCTTTTGATCGTGTGGCGGTGGATATCATCGGACCTATCTTACCAGCGTCCGACAGGGGGCACCGCTATATAATCACCATGGTGGACTATGCTACACGCTACGTCGAAGCCAAGCCATTAAAATCCATCAAAGCCGAAGATGTGGCCGAATCATTGTGGGAAATGTGGACTCGCTTAGGTATTCCGAGAGAGATTCTGACAGACAACGGATCTCAATTTGTAGGATCCCTAGCTGACGAAGTAAACAGGCTATTGAGTGTGAAAGGCCTGAGGACCACACCAAGACACGCACAATGCAACGGATTGGTGGAACGTTTCAATGGTACCATCAAAAGTATGCTGAAACATCTTTGTCAAGAACAACCAAAAGAATGGGACAGGTTTATTCCTGCACTTCTGTTTGCTATCAGAGAAGTACCGCAAGAATCACTACAATTCTCTCCCTTTGAGCTTCTTTATGGACGAACTGTACGAGGACCGTTACAGATTCTGAAAGAGCTCTGGACACAGGAAGAACAGACAGAAGAAACTAGGACCACATTTCAGTATGTGATCGACCTCCGGAACAGAATTGAAGAAACCTGTAAAATCGCCAGAGAAAATCTTGGAAAAGCGAGCGCTAAACACGCGAAACATTTCAACATGAAAGCAAAAGCACGAAAATTCAACGTTGGAGATAAAGTTCTCATGCTTGTTTCTGATAAAGCCAACAAACTGCAGATGCTATGGGAAGGTCCATATGTTGTCACTGACCGCATCAATGAATGTGACTACAAGATTGCAGTAGGAGACAATGAGAAAATCTACCATGCTAATGCATTGAAACTGTACGTTGAAAGAGAGAAGCAAGTGGAAACTCATATCGTCGCCGTTGTCATGATCGACGAACATGAACAGAAAGGTACTACTGAGACAAAAGATAGCATACCCGTGATTCAGATGGAAAATGCCAAAGGACCGACAGATAATCATTCATTGGACAAACCGACGGAAAAGCAAGACACAATGAGCAATTTCATTGATGACGTCATGGTAGCAACTGAGACGTGGGAGGAGCACGTGCAAGTCCTCAAAGCAACGTTGGATAGATTACATGAGTGCAATCTGACAGCAAAACCTTCCAAATGTTATTTTGGATTTGAGAGCCTGTCATTTCTAGGACACATAGTTGGTCAAGGTACAATTCAACCAGAAGAGGACAAGGTTGAAAAGATCAGAAACGCGCAACCACCGAAGACGAAGAAAGACTTGCGCGCTTTCTTGGGTCTAGCAGGGTATTATCGGAAGTTCGTGCCGAACTTCGCTACGCTCGCACTGCCGCTGACTGAAAAGACGGAAAAAGGGCATCCTGAACGAGTTCAGTGGGACGACAAATGCGAAGAAGCATTCACGTCACTCAAGCGAGAGTTGTGCAAGAAGCCAGTCATCTGTCTCCCTGATCCAGAGAAACAGTACGTCCTGAGGACGGACGCATCAGACAGAGGCATTGGCGCTATCCTGATGCAAGACCATGGTGATGGTTTACAACCAATCGCGTACGCCAGCAAGAAGCTGAGTGAAACTGAAGGCCGGTATGCCACGATCGAGAAGGAATGCATGGCAATAGTATGGGGAATACGGAAGTTTGAACAATACCTGTTTGGAACAAAGTTTGTTATTGAAACAGATCACCAGCCTCTACAATATCTGCAAAAAGCAAGGACAGAAAACGGACGGCTGATGAGATGGGCCATACAACTCCAACAGTATAACTTCTCTGTACGAGTCATTCCAGGCAAAGACAATATCGGGGCAGATTATCTCAGCCGCTCGATGTAAGTGTAAGGAAAAATTGCATTCTTGATTTTTCACTTAAGCGGGGGGATATTGTCGCGATACAAGCGCCTACTCGACGCATCCTCGATATTCTGCTATAAGTCCAGACAATGCGTCATAGACAGTACGTCATAGACAGTGACGATAATAATATTGTTTTCGGAATGACGCAGTATGCGACATTGTTTTTATTTAGTGTAGTTCAATTTTAGATTATTGTTACCATAGACAATTTGTGTACTATCCTTTCGATTGGCTGGATGTGGGAAATATCGTTAAGAAAAACCATTCGAGCGACCATCTTGGAGGGCAAGGAACATATGTTTACGCCAGACCACTATTTCGGATGACTGAGGTCATAAAGTTGGTTCGAAAAGCTCGTCTCACCCTAAACAACACGTGTCGTAGATACCACAAACGAATCCTGAGCTGGTAAGTTACGATTCGATGTGTGAAGCTGGGGAATGGGTAGTCTTGTGCTTGTGTCCATTGCGCCATGCGAATCATTCATCGTCCTTCATCAAGGTGATTCGTTATTATTCTTCAATGCAGTGATGTTCCTAGGATTAGAGGGCAATAGGACAAAATGTCCTAAATCATAAAACTAATCGGACATCATGTCCTGACTACATAAAAGCAATAGGACATTCAGATTGTGAAGCGAACCGATTAATGGTGCTTCTTTAGAAGACAGTGACTGAGAATAAAATTTAATATGAATAAAGTAAAACAAAAACTCTGTTGTGTAAACAGTTTAAAAATGAGCTCAAAACAGACTGCCCTTTAGCAACACAAAGCTTTTTCTTCGGCGGCATTTTGAGCGTAGTAAGATCGTTGCAGAGGAAGTATGGTGTCGGTTATTTCCCTTTCAAAAATGTCGAGAGTTGCGGCCCTTTTGTTGTTCGACGGAATGTACTAAAGAGTGATAATAGTCTAGCATTGTCCACTATTCAAACTCGTTTTAACGGCTTTGACACTCCAGTTTGTACAGATGTTTCTTGCAGTGACCGCTCTAGTCATAATACTATCGGACAATGACCGCTAATTTCGCAATAGAATCGGACATTTGACGGGACACAGGTGTTTGCATTCGGTCATTTTCCAAACGAATCGGACCATGACCGATGTCCGAGGCCTCGGGACATCACTGTCAATGTATGCAAATTGTATGATAATAGTTATTTTAACATGTTGTTCTCATTTCATATAAATTCTTCAGCGCGTGAAGTTTATATGGTGATAGTTAATTTAACATGTTTAGCTTAGTTCATAAAGAATGTTGGTGCATTCTTAAACATTGGAACAGTGTGGATGAACAGCGAGGAAAGAACATTATTATGTTTTGAGAATAAGATACAATAACCCGTGAATATGCAGGGTTCTTATTCAGGCAACGTCAACGGCGTTCCTCGCTGGTCATTCAACAGGATACAGATTGTGTATTTAGTCCCTGTTAATTTGTCTGTGCGCAGGGAAAGGATTTTTGTTTTTTGCTTCCTTCTTCATAATATTTTCGACTGTCGGATTCCTGATATGATCGTTTAACCTACTTCCACCCTCAACGCTTATTCTTCTGATGACATGGAGCTCGTCATATCCCTGACGTCCATGTGAAGCCAGCTGGACGATAATCCTTTTGGTCAAACGTGAGGACAGAATTAAGTTAAACAAAAGAGACAATTCTTCTTCTCCATCAGGGAATCCACGTCAGATAAGTGACAATTTTAATCAACAGTGAAATTCTTTTAGAACCATGATTTCACGGGTTTTTGTATCACATCATATGAAATAAATATCATCAACCATCAACCAGTGGTATTCTTTTTTAGTTGTAAAAAAGCAAACAGGACGAATGAATAGCCAGTAATTTCTTTTATTCTTTATTTTCTATTTCTCAACATTATTTTCTTGTTTCTTATCGATTTTAGGCATAGTAAAAAGAGGAAATTGATTCTATTCATATAAAATTCTTTTAATATATTCATTCACCCTTTAACATCAATATATATATTAATATAAAATATATATATAACGCGACAATGTGATGGACTTGTATCAACTCGAACACGTCTTGCATCAGGCGGCCGGTGAACTGAGATCCGTTGTCCGTTCTAATGCTGTCCGGGAATCCGACTCTGGTAAAGATGGCGATGAGTGCATCTGCAATCTTCTTGGTGTCGATCGCTGGCAACGGGACTGCTTCGCACCACATCGTACATGCGTCGACGAGTGTGAGTAGAAATCTGTTCCGCTTCTTGGTTATGGGCAGTGGTCCTACTATGTCTACTGAGACTTGCTGGAATGGCACGCCGACTACTACCGATGGTCCTAGGGTAACTGGTACGGTGTGATGTCGCGGGGAATATCGTTGACATTGGTGGCAAGATTTCACGTAGCGCTTGACATCCTCCGTGATTCCTGGCCAATAGTAGTGTGCGCTGATTCTCTGCACTGTGGCTCCAATTCCCATGTGTCCGCTGAGTGGCATGCTGTGGCCTAATTCTAGTACTTGGGCTCGAAGGGTGGCTGGTAGTACTAAGTGGGTGTGATCTCCATCTCCTTGTCGATGTAGAACTCCCTCTTCCATGTAGAAGTCTCCCTTGTGCGGGGGTGTGTGCGCCTTGGGTAGCTTCTGGAAGCACTTCGCTATCGAGGTGTCTTCTTTCTGTGCTGTTTTGATCTCTTCGAGTCCTGGATTCGGGGCGAACTCGGGCTGGGGTGGTTGGGTTTTAGCTTGGGCCCTGGTTTGCACTGCAGCTATCTCTACAGTTTTAGGGGGCGTGCCTAAGAACACATACCTACAACCTAGCACTAGATCATACAAGGGTTTCTGTAAAACAGCTGCTTGGATTCGTCCTGTGACGTACCTACTCTCTACTTCTATCCAAGCTATTGGGCAAGTAGTCGTCGGTTTCGTCAAGTCTGCTCCTTGTAGTTCGACTGTCTTGTCTGTCAAGTCCGCGCGCGATACAAGAGATTCGCTGACTATCGCGTCGTATGATAGACCTGTGTCATACAGACAGTTCGCTTCTTTTCCGTTGACCTTGACCGTGTCTGTCACCGATGGGTGATCTCCGATTGTGTGTGGCTTGTTACCGCTGCTTTGAGTTAGAACTCTGTGCGCTGGCCGGCTTTCGCGCTCTTCCCTACGTTGTGCGGCCAACTTGAAACATTCTGCGGTGGAGTGATTGTTTCTGTTGCAGAACGAACAATACCGTCTCTGTTCTGCGGGTCCTCTTTTCCCGAATTCCGCGTTGGGTCCTTTATTTTGCCCAGGTCTGGGGTTATTCGGCTTATTCGCGGTGCGCTCTTCCCGGTTAGGGCTTCGTTTCTGTGCCTCTTTCCCGTTAGGCTTTAGGTCTCGCCTGAAGCTCTTGGCTTCTCCGTGTGCGGCCACGTACCTATCTGCGACCTTGACCAGATCTTCCAGTCTTTCCGCGCCCTGCTCTACTGAGAATGTTCTCAGCTCGGGGGTCATGGTTTCCCGTAGCTGTTCCCATACTAACAGTTCTGTCAGTCCATCATACGTCTTAGCCGTGGCTGACTGGCTAATCCACTTATCCAGCGTTGTGGACAACCGATCCGCGAACTGCGCATAGCTCTCTCCTTTCACTCTCCGATTGGTGCGGAACTTTTGCCGGTAGCATTCTCCTGTCAGTTCGAATCCCGTTAGGAGTGCCTCTTTTACCTTGTGATAGTCAGTCACTCTGTCAGTCGGTAGCTTACTGTAGATGTCATAAGCCTTTCCTCTAAGCCCTTGACTAAGCTTAAAAGACCAATGAGTGGGATCTAGTTTGTCGCGAAACGGAACGCTCGCGATAATTTTTATTTTCCAAGTGCAAATTGTTTTATAGAGTGCCTGTGCTAAATTTAGAAATATGACGTCAATTTTGCTGCGTGTCAATCGCCATTTTGTGTATTCCTGGAAAAGAATAAAATGGACGATTTTTATCGATGATTCTTTTGTGTGAAAGTTTGTGATTAATGCCAATAATAAAATTTTAGGGAAAGAAAAGAGTTTGTGAGCTATTAATTTTACAAAATATAATATTTGAGGTGATAGGTCATTTGTTTGCGTTGGGAAATTTTCATTGGTTGTTTTAATGATAAAAGTATGGTAACCTTAGTAAAATGAAACAGAGGCAAAATCGGTTAGGAAAACTGTCAATCAGTTGGGAAAGAGATCTAGACTGGACAGGGAGGATTCTACCCAAGCTCCGAGGCAACTTATTCTGTGGGGTGCCAACGACAGTTTAGCTGGAGGCTGAATGATGTCAGATGTGGTTGGGCCAGGAAGATAGTTGTTCCTCGACGTTTGATCAGCTTTAGCTGAAATTCTGGCACCGTAGGGTAAATATTTAGATTTTTCTTCATTCAAGATCATTTCCCAAGAAGATTGAAAAGTGTGATGATTTGTTCATTGAATATATGTATTTTTCAGAGGAGGAAAATAGTTTGATCATTGAATGCATTGTTTTCCAGAGTAGTGAGATAGTTTGTTCATTGAATGCATTTGTTTTCCAGAGGAGAAAAATAGTTTGTTTGTTTGAATGCATTTCTTTTCCAGAGAAAAATAGTTGGTTCGTCTGAATGCAGTTGGTTTTCAGGGGACTGATGTGTTGATTAATCGTAACATGTTTTTCCAAGCAGAGCCGGACCTGGAGGAGTTTAAGTTTGTATGAAAATAATTTTCATGCAGATTTCTAAGACTAGTTTTGTTCGGCAGGTGTTTTTTTTATTCTGTGGTATGAATCGTCTTGGATCTACGTGACGATGTCATCTTTGAGACTGGCACTGGAATCTTCGCTGACGTCTTGCTTATGATCGGAGTGACTGATTCTAAGATGGAAGTATACGTTAACGAGGGCTACAGAAGTCACTGGTGGGTCATGGACAGCCTTTAGATCTAACGGCGACATCGACGTCAAGTTCCAGCTCCTATTAACTTTTCTACAACTCACCTAGTTCCGGATTTCTTCATCTGTTAACAACGATTTCAACGAGGACTTTATAAGAAGCTAAGTAAAAAAACAATCGAACTTTATTTTCGGTAACCACGACAAAAGCATCGCCAAATTATCGTTCCGATCTCGAAGAAAAAAATGAACGGAATATAATAAAATACTCGAACTTGGAAAAATGTGTTATGTGTTTGTGAAGTGTTGGAATGAAATGGTGTACCTTAGGTTTTTTTATTGAAATAAAACCATGTTCTGGGGTAAGTCATGAAAGTCAAGGGAGTCCTTCATCAGTAGTGATCACCCAGTAACACCCAGGTTTGCGACATTCTGGGTTCATCGTCCGGGATTAGAATTTCTGGAAAATTCTGGGGGTAACGAGCCATTCATTTTTTTTATGTCAGAGGTGCACCATTAATCCAATACTTTACAAATTCAACACTTCAGCGAGTTTTCATAATTTTTTTCCATAACAATAAGTTCTTGCTTCAAGTTGTGGTTACCTTGATGTAATTGTTGCACGTCTGCATGAGCATGATTAGAGAGCAGTATAGGTAAGATATTGTTTTATGTTGTTGCTAGTCATTGCTTACATAAAATGTGCATTATGTCTGCTAACATGTTAGTGCATCAGTGGGTACATATTGTATGAGAACCCAGCTGTGCAAGTGTCTTCAGGGAAATCATCTCGTTTGAAATTATTTATTTTGGCGGTTGAGCAGTGAAGACCGGTATTATCCGTAGTAGGATTAAAGATATTTTGGGTATAAGTTTTACTTTTCCAAAATTTCGAACCTTTGATTGCAGAGTTTGCAATAGCTATTGTACGTAGGTACTAGTGTTTTGGTCGAAGGTATACTTAGACTGAACAGTTTCTGCAACCTATGACGTTTATTATCCTGATGGAGTATTTAGGGTAAAGTATCGGTCATAGTTTGAAAGTAAGTTTTCCAGCTTAAACTTTAAGTAAGTTGGATGTTCCGAAAACATTGTGTAGTTTCAGTGTTGTTCGAAGACAGGCTAGAGGTTATGTATTGATCGGTGAGGCGGTCAACCTAATTAGCTCTGTGTTGCTTAGTCTGGTCAAACCTCTAACCAAGAATTATTTCTAGTTGAGGGTCTGAAAGTCAGATTCGGTAGTGTCCGATTGACAGTTTAACCAATTGTGGTAATTGGTAGTGCTGGTTAGTAAATGTGGGTCTAGTTAGACGTTTTACTTAACCAGGAGACTAAGTGTGGATGATAATCTGAAGGCGGTGGATTATCGTCGGTGATCGTGTTGTTAGTGTATAACCGTTCACGTAAGGATAGCTGTGATAGAATAGCCGTTTGGGGCTAGGGCGCAGGCGTATCCGTTGTAGTACTTTAACCTTTGGAAAGGCGAGTACGTTTGAGGCCTAAATAGTCTGTGGTTTTATCTACCAGGGTTACGTGTAGTAAAACAGGATTAGTTTAGGGAAAGTTTGGCTAGGAGGATGCCGAGGCAGCAACCAGTTCAGATGGAGACTGAGTCTCCGCTGCTAGCCTACAAGCAGGATGGGATCATCCTGGGTCTGACAGATAAGGATCTGGCAGAGTATGTAGAAAATAGAAGAAAGGAAGAGAAAGCGGAGAGGATAAGGGAGGAAGAGAAAGCAGAGAGGATCCGAAAGGAAGAGGAAGAGAAAGCAGAGAAGATACGGCAGGAGCAACGGGAGGACCAGCTCCGACGTGAAGAACGAGAAGAGCGCATTATGAGAGAAGAAAGAGAGGCCAAGGCAAAATTGGAACAAATGGCCATGCAGAACGAGTTTGAGTTGAGAAAGGCGCAAGAGTGGACTACAGATGATGGGGACCAAAATCAAGATTTTTATCCCGAGCCGAGGACAGCGAGGAGCTGTCTGAATGTGAATGTACCTTATTTGGATGATAAGGACGATGTAGAGGTCTACCTGAAACAGTTTGAACGTATCGCTACCTTGTCAGGTTGGCACAAGGATGAGTGGGCAATAAGACTGTCTGGTCAATTACGAGGCCAAGCGCGGCAAGTCTACACTGAGATGTCTGACGAGGAGATTATGGATTACGACATGGTCAAGGCTGCGATCATGAGACGTTTCCAGCTGACCGCTGAAACTTATCGGAAACGGTTCAAAGAATTCAAGCGGGGCAGTCATGAAGGCATCAGGGAGTGTAGGAACAGAATGGGGATGTATTTAGACAGATGGGTGGATTTGTCTGAGAAAGAAGGAAAATCGGGTGAGCTGAAAGATTTAATTCTCATGGACAAAATGTTGGAGATAGTGTCTCAAGAGGAGGCAAGATTTATTAGGGAGAGAAACCCTACGTGTGTGGACGAAGTGGTGGTCCATGCTCAAACGTATGAAGATGCGCAGAATGCTGGAGGTCCGATAGCAACGAGGCGGCCCATTGGACCCAGTGCTAGAATGGATAACCGTCCCAGGGTTAACCAGCAAACGCAGAATTCGAACATGGGACAACGACGTAATGGAGGGGTGAGTGGTCAAGCGACAGGTCCTGGTAACGCGGGTGCGTCAGGAATAAACAAGTCTCAGCAAAACTTCAAGGGATGTTTTCGATGCGGAGGCCCACATTTGATGAGGGATTGCCAAAAGGCAAATGTGAATAGAAACAGACCAAACTCAAACCTAGCGTCAGCTGTTGTGAATGCGGTCAACGTGACCCAGGAACAGAAACCATGTAATCGATGTAGTGAAGACGGCTATGAACCAAACTGTGAGTTGAAAGTGGATGGAGTAAAGGCTCAAGGTATTCGGGATACAGGAGCCAGTAGCATATTGGTGGATTCAAGTTTAGTTTCCCCAAGCAAGTATACGGGCGAATATCAGAACGTGACACTTGCAGATTCATCCAAGCGAAAGAAAGTGCCCATTGCTGTGGTGAATTTGGAAACTCCGTTTTTCGTTGGAGAAACGCGTGTTTTGGTTTTGAAGACACTGGTACATCAAGTTCTGATAGGAAATAGCAGAAAGATGACAGACGGGACTGAGGTCAAAGTTCCATTGTTTCCGTTGGTAGAGCAACCGGAGGAACAAGTTGTAGCACCGGTACAAACCAGGTTGCAGGAGAAGCAACAAGCACAAGCCAAGCCATGGATTCCTAAACAGATTGACTTAGGGCAAGTACGTCCTGAAGATCTATCTAAGGAACAGAAGGCAGACCCGACTTTAGGAAAAATTCGGGAAAGGGCAGAGCTAGCGCTCAAGCAAGAAACCCACTACGAGTGGAAGAAAGACATTTTGTACAGAGTTTACATGAGTGAAGGTAAACCATGTAGACAAGTGGTAGTGCCAGAACGGTACCGATCAGATGTGCTCAAATTGGCTCATGATACACCGATGGCAGGACATCAAGGAGTACGCCGAACTCGCGACCGGATATGGCGTGATTTTTATTGGCCGGGTATATGTGGTGACGTCAGACGTTATTGTGCGTCATGTGTCGTGTGTCAGAGGACCACGCAGAAGGGAGCCACGAGGAGGGTCCCGATGGAAAACAGGCCGTTTATCGATACGCCGTTCGAACGAAATGCAGGAGAGGAAGTGCGATCCACGATTAGTCATATCACGGATCTCACGAACAAAATCGAGAAAACTTGTGAGATTGCCAAGAACAACCTCAGCAAGGCAGCGCTCAGGTACACAAGGGCGTATGACAAGAAGGCCAAAGACAGAAAATTTGAGGTCGGGGACAAAGTTTTACTTTTGTTGCCCGCAAAACACAACAAGCTGCAGCTAACGTGGAAAGGTCCTTATCCAGTTGTGGAGAAAGTGGGCAGCTGCAACTACAGGATCAAGATAAGGGGACATGAAAAACTGCTACATGCGAATTTGCTGAAATTGTACGTCGAACGTGACGGAAAGCAAACAGGAACGGATGAAGCACAGCCAAACGCGGTGGTCATGGAGACAGATGAGGAGGAAGTAAGCGTTGTGGTTGACGATGTGTACGATGAAGAGATGGGAGCACTAGGCATAGATCGTTTTCCTATGCTTACGTTGCAGAGACGTGAAGATCAACCCTGAGTTGGACGAGCACAAGCAGGCTGAAATTTTGTCTATTTGCGACAGGAGAGAAAATGTGCTGAAAGACATACCAGGGAAATGCAAAATCGAAGAATGTGAATTCAAACTTACGTCAAAAGAGCCAGTGCATGTGAGGCAATACCCACTACCTTTTGCGCAGGTAGAAACAGTGAAGAAAGAGGTCATTGACATGTTGGAGTTGGGGGTCATAGAACCAACAGTGTCGCCTTACAATAGTCCGATTGTGTTGGCGAAGAAGAAGGATGGTGAAATACGGTTCTGTATTGACTATAGAAGCCTCAACAAGCAGGTAGAGTTCGATTCGGAACCTATTCCTGATGTGCCACAAATCTTTGCAAAATTGCAGAAAGCACGCTATTTGTCAAAGATAGACTTGACGAAAGGGTATTGGCAAATACCAGTCAAAGAAGAGGATAAACCGAAGACAGCGTTTAGTACACCCATGGGACAGTACTGTTTCGCTTATCTTCCATTTGGTATCAAGACTGCGAGTTCTATTTTCACTCGAATGATGCGCAAGCTACTTGAACCTCTGAAGCGTGATGATATTGAACATTTTATTGATGACATCATCATTGCTACTGAAACGTGGGAACAGCATGTAGAGGCCATTGATGCTGTGTTGAAAAGGTTGGAGGAGGCAGGTCTTACAGCGAAACCCTCTAAGTGCTACTTTGGTTTCGGGGAGTTAGACTATTTGGGTCATCATGTGGGTGGAGGCACAGTCATGCCTGATGATGACAAAACAGAGAAAATCAGGTCAGCCAGCAGACCGATCACAAAGAAGGAAGTCAGAGCATTCTTAGGACTAGTGGGGTTCTACAGGAGATACATCAGCAACTATGCGGAAATCAGCGCTCCGTTGACTGATTTGACAAAGAAAGGTCTACCAGAAAAAGTGGCCTGGGATGAAAAATGTGAAGCAGCATTCATTAAACTCAAAGATTGCTTGGTAAGCAAACCAGTGTTATTGCTACCTGACGTCAGCAAACCATTTACTCTGAGGAGTGACGCATCAGATGTTGCAGTGGGAGCAGTTTTACTGCAAGATCAAGGACAAGGGTTACAGCCAGTAGCCTATGCAAGCAAGAAGCTTAACCGTGCAGAGAAAAACTACTCGACCATCGAAAAGGAGTGTTTGGGAGTGGTATGGGCTGTCAAGAAGTTTGAACAGTACCTGTATTCAACACATTTCACTTTGGAGACAGACCACCAACCACTCACATATTTGCAGAAAACCAAGACTGAGAATGGTCGGCTAATGAGGTGGGCTCTCCAGCTGCAACAGTATTCTTTCACAGTCAAAATTATCAAAGGGAAAGACAATGTTGGCGCAGACTATTTGAGTCGCTTGCACTTGTAAAAGATTAGCTTAAACATGGATGTTTCAGCTCAAGAGGAGGGGCGTAATGTCGCGAAACGGAACGCTCGCGATAATTTTTATTTTCCAAGTGCAAATTGTTTTATAGAGTGCCTGTGCTAGATTTAGAAATATGACGTCAATTTTGCTGCGTGTCAATCGCCATTTTGTGTATTCCTGGAAAAGAATAAAATGGACGATTTTTATCGATGATTCTTTTGTGTGAAAGTTTGTGATTAATGCCAATAATAAAATTTTAGGGAAAGAAAAGAGTTTGTGAGCTATTAATTTTACAAAATATAATATTTGAGGTGATAGGTCATTTGTTTGCGTTGGGAAATTTTCATTGGTTGTTTTAATGATAAAAGTATGGTAACCTTAGTAAAATGAAACAGAGGCAAAATCGGTTAGGAAAACTGTCAATCAGTTGGGAAAGAGATCTAGACTGGACAGGGAGGATTCTACCCAAGCTCCGAGGCAACTTATTCTGTGGGGTGCCAACGACAGTTTAGCTGGAGGCTGAATGATGTCAGATGTGGTTGGGCCAGGAAGATAGTTGTTCCTCGACGTTTGATCAGCTTTAGCTGAAATTCTGGCACCGTAGGGTAAATATTTAGATTTTTCTTCATTCAAGATCATTTCCCAAGAAGATTGAAAAGTGTGATGATTTGTTCATTGAATATATGTATTTTTCAGAGGAGGAAAATAGTTTGATCATTGAATGCATTGTTTTCCAGAGTAGTGAGATAGTTTGTTCATTGAATGCATTTGTTTTCCAGAGGAGAAAAATAGTTTGTTTGTTTGAATGCATTTCTTTTCCAGAGAAAAATAGTTGGTTCGTCTGAATGCAGTTGGTTTTCAGGGGACTGATGTGTTGATTAATCGTAACATGTTTTTCCAAGCAGAGCCGGACCTGGAGGAGTTTAAGTTTGTATGAAAATAATTTTCATGCAGATTTCTAAGACTAGTTTTGTTCGGCAGGTGTTTTTTTTATTCTGTGGTATGAATCGTCTTGGATCTACGTGACGATGTCATCTTTGAGACTGGCACTGGAATCTTCGCTGACGTCTTGCTTATGATCGGAGTGACTGATTCTAAGATGGAAGTATACGTTAACGAGGGCTACAGAAGTCACTGGTGGGTCATGGACAGCCTTTAGATCTAACGGCGACATCGACGTCAAGTTCCAGCTCCTATTAACTTTTCTACAACTCACCTAGTTCCGGATTTCTTCATCTGTTAACAACGATTTCAACGAGGACTTTATAAGAAGCTAAGTAAAAAAACAATCGAACTTTATTTTCGGTAACCACGACAAAAGCATCGCCAAATTATCGTTCCGATCTCGAAGAAAAAAATGAACGGAATATAATAAAATACTCGAACTTGGAAAAATGTGTTATGTGTTTGTGAAGTGTTGGAATGAAATGGTGTACCTTAGGTTTTTTTATTGAAATAAAACCATGTTCTGGGGTAAGTCATGAAAGTCAAGGGAGTCCTTCATCAGTAGTGATCACCCAGTAACACCCAGGTTTGCGACATAGTTTATACTCTGTTGTTAGACGCTCAAACCTAGTCAGATAGAGATCTAGACCTTCTTCTCTCTCATTGAATGTTCCCAGTGGAAATGACATTCCTTGTACAGGGTTGGATGCTACCTCTAGCTGATCTGAGTGGGGAGGGGTTGAGGAAGAACTTGAAGCTCCTGATCCCAATCTTCTTAGCTCTAACTCATGCTGTCTGTCTTTTTCCTTTTCTGCCCTCTCATACTCCCATTTCCTAACTTCTGCTTCTCTCTCTGCTGCTAATGCTGCCTTCTTCTGTTCTCCTTCTAATTCTAACTTCTTCTGCTCTGCTTCTAATTTCTTCTGCTCTGCTTCTAGTTCCAGTTTCTTTTGCTCTCTTGCTGCTTCTAACTCTAGTTTCTTCTGCTCTGCTTCTAATTTCTTTGCCTCTCTCTCGGCTGCTCTCTCTGCCTTAGCCTCCTGCTTCTCTACCTCGGCATTGATATACGCAATTAGGTCTCCCCCTGCTAAGTGTAAAGCTTCCCCTAATTCCTTGAAGCGCAATCTCAAGGCCATTGGGTCCGACATTGTCAAAAGTGTCTATGAACAACCTCTGAATCACGTGGACTACCAAAACACTAGCAATATTGCAATTCAATAACAACAATGCAAAGACAATCAAATTCGTAATCAATAATAGAATAAAACAAGAGTCAAATGGCATACAAAAGTTATTTAAGCAAAACCTGCAAAAGAACAATGCCACATACAGGCACAAAAATAATTGAAGCAAAAAAGTTTTTAACTAACGAATAGTGCACCACAACTGATCAGTCCTTGTTACCACTATTCTAAGTTATTCTACTTCTACTGTTAACTAATTTTATTGTACTTAGATCCGGTTATACCCAATTCCTATTATACACAGATCCTAGCTAGGCTCGCCAATTAAAGTGTCACGTGGGGTTTATGGGCTCTGCACAATGGAATTATGGACCCTCACGTTTATTCGGTGGGAACTGCTAGTACGTCACCCTATGAATTACTTTAATAAATTTATTTGTTTAGCTCGTTCTGTGTTAAGGTTGGGGTACAGAAATAGACAGAAAAATGGTAAAAGAATACTGTCACACTAGCTTTCACACGGCTATGAATCATATGTAGTCCAGCCACTTGATAACAGTTAAAATCACACATTTATTTCTTCTACTCTATACAAGATTCTCTAAGTACTAATCTAACTTAAAACGTCTCTTTCAATGCTAATAGTTCGATCGCTGATAGTCTAGGCAGCTGTTATATCTTCCTCGGGCACTTTGCTAGTATATTTCATGTAGATTTGGACTACTGTGGTCCGTTTTACAGTTTCTGAAGAGTTGGACTACTGTGGTCCTGTTATGATCAGTTTAAGTGCACCTTGGCGTGTTCACTTAACTGCTAGATGGAGCGTGCGAAGTCCTTCTGTGAGGTAGCTTCTGGTCCACCTGGGTAGTTGTGTAGTTGGGTTCCCTTGCCACGCTGTGGGGTCTGACAGGGTGTCTTTCAAGGCAGCTCTTTCCGGCTTGTGCGGTAGAGTCTCCTCAACCAACTGGTCGTTTCTGTGGAGTGGGGTGCACAGGATAGCTCGGGATAGCTCGGGATAGCTCGCCTGCTCGTCTGTAATATAAGAGACGAAATTCTGCACAACCCTGAATAATCGGTTTGTGCAGAGCGTCTCACTGAAAGCCAAGTAGCCCTCAGTGATAGCTCCACATCTCTATACATAAGCGACGAACATTCTGCTACTTCCGGGTTCCACTGGAATCTCAACTCTAAATTCCTATACATACATAAATATCAATCGTGTCTAACTATACACATACAGAATTAATAATAATATAAACATTCAGTGGTACAGCCACTGGTCTGCAAACATACATATAAGTTAAACAACAGTGGTTCCGTACGGGATACAACATGGCGGCGCAACCGGTCGTGTTTCGGCTCGTGGTCGGCTCTTCCACGTGGTCCCGCAAATTCGGATTAACAATTCACATTTATGCATAGCAAATTCCACAAACATAATTTCAACAATAATACAAATATATCACGATGAAACAGAAGTGTGTTCATTTACCTGTTTGACAAGTTCAGGCCCGTGTTGACTAAATAGAATTCTGAGATTCTAAGTCCTGCTTCCTGGTCTATGAGTGAAGATAGTTCTCTGCTAGCTAAGGAGATGTTACTTCTTCCTCGTCTCACACACGACTGACTCAAACTGTGTTAGGCTCTGACACATTCAAACTGCTCTACCCGCTTAGCTGCCTCTGATTGGTTTAAACGGTCCGATTCAAAACTCAAGTGCTGAGTCACTGCGATGTGGGTCGGGCTCGCGGTGTGTGGTCTGCTGTGTAATTTAATTGCTGCTGTGTAATAGTCTAACTTCTCTACTGTTACCATTACTACACAAAGCTAAACAGTCACTGGGCAGTGTAAAACTAGCCAATTCATGACACAATGTGTGACCATATTATTTTCCCCTTACCTTCAACTAGTCGCTGGTGTCAGAATAATGTGACCAGTAGTCGCCTATATGCTTCGGTGTCGTGTGACTATAATCTACAGTTACACTTTTACGTGCCTAAATCCACAGTGCGTTGCTGAGACTAACCGTGCGTGTGTGAGTATGTGCGTATGTGTGTGTGCGTGCGTTCGTGCGTGTGTACGTATGACATTTTTATGTTTAATTTTTTTTAACGGTTACTTATTTTTTTATTTTTTATTTTTTCATTTGCGTTATGGTTCTCTTTATTCCTCTTATTCAGGCACACATATAGATCTACACTTTTTTTCTCTTGATATTTCTCCTTTCTCTTTCTTACTGTTATAATTTTGATATGCATTTGCATCTCCCTCCCTCTCCCCCTAAAGCACTGTGATTTTATTGATTTTATTTTACGTCTATTCACACCATACCTGTAATATTAGACCCAAAAAATGGAAGTGCGCCTTAGGGTATGGATGTTTTTATAAATTCGTTTTTCCTCTTCTTCTTTTCTTCTTTTTCTTCTTGCCATGACCATGTACCACGGCATTCGGCTAAAACCTAATGTCCTTATACCATCAGTTTTTTTTTTTTTTTAAAACATTGTGACCATCTTTTTCAAAGTGCAACGGGACTTGGCTCCCCTTTATTTACACAATCTATTAACTGTTGCGACAGACCGTTGCGGGCTAACAAAATACATCCTGTCTCGAACAAGAATTGACCTGTGCTATAATAGTGTTGCATTATCAGGGCCTCTAATCTGGAACTCTCTTCCTTTAAACATTAGATCGTGTATTACTCTTCCTTCATTTAAACGTGTTTCAAGGCAACCTTACCTTACTCTGATTTAACTACTGATTTTGTCAACTGTTTCCCAATGTGCTACTTGAATACTTCATTTACAATAGTTGTTTCTGAAATGTATGTGTAATTGTATCAACTGATTATTTGATAATTTATTGTGTTGTTGGTAATGTATTGTGCAATTGTAACATTAATATTGATTGTCATATATCCTTTTTGTATGCTGCATGATAGTGTTTATAGTTATTATTTTGTCGTTTTATTTTAGCTATTTGTGTCGTCGTTTGCTAGTATTTCTGAATATTGCCTGCAGAACGTGAGTGTGAATGGTAGGAGGAACGATTGTAAGATTAGGTTCCCGCCTACAATCTGTATCCTTGTTGTGAATAAAATGTCTGAGTCGGTCTTCTTCTTCTTCTTCTTCTTCTTCTTCTTCTTCTTCTTCTTCTTCTTCTTCTTCTTCTTCACCCGGTACACATTGGTCGAAAGCTATTAGAAGCATGCTTTACTAGTCGCCTCAACAAGCAATGATGCATGCTCTCATGCTTCAGAGCACTGCTTCCTATAGCCTTCAAGCTCTATAGTAACGGAAAAAGCGCAATTTCACTGTAAATATATACAGAATGTTTCTCTACAACATTCCGCTCTTTTAGTCTCAAAAACCCATTTGCCCTCTTGGATTTTTTTTTAATAAATTGTATGAAACCAAGTGAGGACACTATCCGGCGACAACAAACGGTTCAAAAGCATTCTCAAACGGTTCGTAAAAGACAGTTGACCTCCAAAAAAATACAGTTTGACCTAATTCGTCCCCTAAAGGAGACGAAACTATAATTTTCTATTTTCATGAGTTCATTGGTCAATGCTCCTAGGGCTTGAAGAGTATAGGAAGCAGTGCTCTGAAGCATGAGAGCATGCTTTATGGCCTGTTGAGGCGACTACTACAGCGTGCTTCTAGTAGCCTTCGACCAATGTGTATCGGGTGTCTTCTTCTTCTTCTTCTTCTTCTTCTTCTTCTTCTTCTTCTCCTCCTCCTCCTTCTTCTTCTTTTTTCGCCTTTGGGTGTGGATGTGGAAGAATACATCATAAATCGAAACATAATGTCCCACTAGTAGGCAAAACTAACCTCTTCTTCTTCTTCTTCTTCTTCTTCTTCGCCGTAGCTCAATTGGTAGAGCGTTCGCCTGGCACACCGATGACCCAGGTTCGAATCCCGTTGGGGGCGATTTAAAATGTGGCCATTTTCACTGTCCATTTTAGCAGTATGATTGCTTTGATGGTTCAGTGTTGATTCAGATCCCTACCCCTCTTTCCCTGGGATGGTTATGCCCGTCTGCCATATCGCCAAAGGTGGGTGTAGACGTTAAACCTCAATGTTCGCTCGCTTCTTCTTCTTCTTTTTCTTCTTCTTTATTAGTAATAATTGTTGTATAGATCCGATTGGTCATTGAAAAACCAATTTGTTCACATGACGAAAATAACTACTTCGAAATGTACATGTATACCTATATTTAAAGTCACCCCCCTCCCTCGACCCCCCGCAGACGTTATATATGTATGACTGTCTTACCCATTTACATCTCAAGAAAATATCTATCTATCTATCTATCTATCTATCTATCTATCTATCTATCTATCTATCTATCTATCTATCTATCTATCTATCTATCTATCTATCTATCTATCTATCTATCTATCTATCTATCTATCTATCTATCTATATTTCTTCTGCTGCTGCTGCTTCTTCTTCTCAAGGTGTGGATGTTTTTATAAGTTATTTTTTGTTTATCTTCTTCTTCTTCTTCTTCTTCTTCTTCTTCTTCTTCTTCTTCTTCTTCTTCTTCTTCTTCTTCTTCTTCTTCATCTTCTTCTTCTTCTTCTTCTTTTTCTTCTTCTTTCTTGTCTTCGTCTTCTTCTTCGTCCTCTGAGTTTAAGCATAGATTTAAAAGAGAAGAATATATCATAAATCAAAACATAATGGGCATGAAATATACAAGTTTTCTAAAATCTGATATCAATAATGCCCTATTAGTAGGCAAAACTAACTTCTTCTTCTACTTCCTCTTCTTTATTAGTAGTAATAATTGTTGTATAGGTCTGGTTGGTCATTGAAAGACCCATTTGTTCAGTTGACTAAAATAACTACGTCGCAATGTAGACCCATCGTTAAAGTCACCCCTTGCAGATGTTATCTATGTGTGACTGTCCTACCCATTTACACCTCAAGGAAACATCTCCTTCATGATGCTAATAGAATATAGGAATGTTTCTTGAAAAGAAAACACTGAAATTATATATATATAATTCGCATCGTTCGCATGCACTACTTTTGTATAATATTAAATATTTAGACACCTCTGAATAGGTGGCGGAAAAGTATCTGATGTCTAAATTGGAATGTCGCCAGTAAACGTTTTTACTTGCTTATTTGACGAATCATGCTGGTTGTTGCCATTCTAGAAAATTAGTTTCGTCGAATGATTTTTTTTTAAATCAACATTACATTTTTTGGGTAAATCTTCTTCTTTTTCATTGATCTGTCTGCCTGTTTGTCTTCCTTTCTGTCTGTTCGTCTGTATGTCTCTTTCTGTCTGTCTGTCTGTTTGTGAAAGAGAGAGAGAGAGAGAGAGAGAGAGAGAGAGAGAGAGAGAGAGAGAGAGAGACTTTCTCTACCTCTTTGGTGCCTCACACACAGAAACGAACACAAAACACACATACACGCACGCACGCACACACCTAAATGTGCGCGCGAACATACACAGGGGACCATTCGTCGTCTCCCCATTAAAACCCACAAAGAGGACGAAATATCCCTGAATTAATCAGACTACATACATCATATTGTGAAAATTACATGGAGCCTACACCGACAAGTTATAGAACTCTTCCAATTCTCATAATTAGTATAACTTTAATTAGGATATAGTACTAGCACACCGCCAAGACATCATCTCTATCTATACATCTATTCGATCTATACATACTCTCTGAGGCTTCAAACAGCTGATCGTCATAACAAGCAAACTTGACTTTGAACCTGCTGCAAAGTGACTAAGAGCGTTTCCTACCATCTGAACAGATTCGAAGTAGCCACGTTGGCGTGTTCTAGAGTTACTTGTATGCGTCAGAACTGCATTTAGAAATGTGTGTGTGGGCCGTCTGTATGAAACAAAATTCGTGGACAGGATATCGTGTTTGTACCATAAAAAAATGTAAGGTCTATGATTGTACTAAGATCTGCACCGAATGATATCGTGAGGTACGTTTGTTTAGCATTATGTTGCAATGTCCTTTGCCCTATTTCTGTCCGTTTCGTTAACAAAACACCTTTAGTTAAAAACTAATTGAGCGGCCAGTAGGTAGGCCTAATAATGTGAGGTGACGGGTGTTAAGTAAAAACCACACCATGTTGGAGAAAATACATTATTCTAATGTTGACTTCCGTCGTACATTTATTTTTTTAATTAATGGATCGATGTAAGTTGTATTTTAAGTATTAAATTAGTGCTACATGAGTAGGCTACAAGTTTACATAAATCCTATCCTATCCTGCCCCGTAACTCGAAAGTCGTTGGGGCACCACAGACGATCGTTTAACCAGCGTACTCCATCTTTCTCTGTTTTCAGCAACCCTCATGGCTTCGCTCAGTGTCAAACCAGTCCATTCCCGAATGTTGTCCTCCCATCTCTTTTTCTATCTCCCCTTTCTTCTGCCTCCTTGCACCGTGCCTTGCAGGAAAGTCTTTGCAAGGCCTGATGCTCTAGTGACGTGGCCATACCATTGGAGCTTCCGTTTCTTCACCACTGCGTCATCGTGTTGTCCAATGGTTTGTGCGATGGTCTGTCAGATTTCGTCGTTGATGATGTGCTGGGTATAGGAAATACCCAGAAGTCTTCTGTAGCACCTCATCTCCAGCTCCATGCTTTGTATTCTTCGTTGTAGGCCTGCTGTGATGGTCCATGCTTCGCAAGCGTGTAGGAAAATGGAGATGGCAAGGGAGCGCAGCAGTCTTTTCTTGGAGTGTAGACTGATTGTCCTGTATTATCAAATGGGCTTCAAGCTTGTCAGGGCAGAAGTTCTTTGTGCGATCCTGGAGAGAACTTCCTGTCGGGACCCATAGTCTGATGCAATGGCTCCTAAATATTTGAAGCATTTTGAGGGATTGGCCTTGGACTTTGATGTCCGTATTGCGACCATTGGTGTTGTTGGTCATCAGTTTGGTCTTCTCTGCACTTATTTTCATTCCAAAGGCGCTGGAGGTGGTGTCAAGCGTCTGTACCAGCTGTTCAAGTTCTTGTTCTTCTCCAGCCAATCCATCAATGTTATCCGAAAAACGGAAGTTAGAGATTGCTCTACCCCCTATGCTGACTGTGCCTTCGTGATCTGCAAGGGCATCTGACATGATGCGCTCCAGGAAGATGTTGAAGAGTGTTGGAGAGTGTAGGCATCCTTGACGCACGCCAATTGTTGTTCTGAACGAGTTACATTACATTACATGGTTATTGCTTTAGGTCCAGCGGACTCTTCCGAGCCAAATCAGGACTAAACTGAACGAGTTCCCGATGATGCTGTTATGTAGGACTGCACTGGTAGACTTGTCATACAGGCTTTTTATGACTTCAATAATGTTAGGGCTAAATGTTGTACACTCTCATTGGTGCCCACAGAGCTGCATGCCAGACTCGGTCAAACGCTTTTTTGAAGTCTACAAACACATGGTATAGATGTTGTTGGTGATGTAGGTATTTCTCGCAAATTATTGTGAGGTTGAAAATCTGCTCAGTGGTACTTCGCCCTGCCCTCAATCCTGCTTGTTCTTCAGCTATCCTTTGCTGTGCGCATGCCTTTTCGGATGTCATTTTACATTTTTCGGTAGGCATCAGCTGGTTGTGAGGTGTTCTTTTTCTTTTTCATCTCTCTTCGTTTGTCACACAGGTCCAAAAGTTCAGGTGTGATCCATGGTCTCTTCTTGGGTCGGTGCTTGCCAAAGATCTCAGTGGTGGCATCTGTCACAGCTGAGTTGAAGGTGGTGATCATACTGTCCACATCTACTTCACTAGCTCCCAAAATGAGCAGTGGTGCAAATTTTCCGGCAATTTTGGTTTGGAATATTTCTGCCACCTCCGGGTCTTGCAGTTTGTCCAGGTCAAACTTCAGTCTGGTGCACTTTGCTGTGTTTACTCTCTTCAAGTGGATTCGGAAAGACATCATCGCGAGATCGTGGTCACTTCCGATGTCTGCTCCTGGAAAAGTGCGTGCCCTGCCAATGTTGACGCTTTATCGCAAGCGTTTCTAGACCATGATGTAGTCAAATCTTGTTGTGAGGCTCCCCGCTGGGACTGTGCCAGGTCCATTGTCTGAATTTTTTGTGGGGATCAAGCGTGTTCGCCAGTATCAGATTGTTGTATCTGGCAAATTGCAAGAGTTTCAGACCTCTTTGATTTGTCTCGGTGTTGCAGTGGGGTCCACACGTGTCTCTCCAGTTATCATACGCATCTTGGCCAACCAATTCCAGTTGCCTTGCACTATTCCAGTTGCCTTGCACTATGGCTATGTCCTTCATTGGCCCTTGGTCAAGGACAGACTGCAGATGTTCATACAAATCCTCCACTTCGCTGTCGTCATAGTCGGATGTTGGGGCATAGGCCTGGATGACGGTGATGTTGAAAGGGGCTGCTCTCAGGCGGATGGTATTGAGTCTACTGGACACTGGGTGGCAACCCGTGATAGTGGCCAGAATGTCTTTGTGAACCAATAGGTACATATTTAAATAATAATTTCAAATCGTAAAAGCCAAAGGCGGTATTTAGCTGTTTAAGCTCCCTATCATGTCGTTCAATTTGGATGAGGATATTGTCACCGACGGAGAGGGAAAAATTCGAGTTGGCTTCTCAGCAAAAATCGTGGCAGCTGTAGAGCATCGCCACACCCTGTCTGCAGCGAGTTCTACCCACTCACTACAATTTACAAAGGCCCATTTGTACTTAATTTAGTGTGTTGTCTCATAGAAATAGACCTTTATGGATAGTATACAAAAGATCATCAACAACATCGATCAAAGGACACACTTCAAAGAAGGACCTGCTATTTTAAACGCAATATAGCTTGATCTCTATGATTAAAATACGAGGGTGGTCCGATAAGTACCTAGCCTACAAAAGAAAAACGAAAATTTTGAAAAAGTTGCGATTTATTTTTCAATATAGTCTCCTTTTAGTTCGATACACTTGACCCAGCGATGCTCCAACTGCTTTAACCCGTCTGAAAAATACGTTTTCTCGAGGTCTGCAAAGTAGGCCTCCGTGGCGGCGATGACCTCCTCATTCGACTCAAATTTCTGCCCGGTGAGTGACTTGTTCAAGTTTGGAAACAAAAAGAAGTCGCGCGGGGCCAAATCTGGAGAATACGGTGGATGGGGCAGCAGTTCGTAGCCCAATTCGACCAATTTGGCCGTGGCGAGGGCGGAGGTGTGAGCCGGTGCGTTATCATGTTGGAAGAGCACTTTGTTTTTCTAAAATCCGCAGACACGCCCGCTTCCACACGCGGTCAAAATAAAACTACGAGTCCGATCCGGCTGAAATTTTGACAGAGAATGTACTACGAGAATGTACTACACGATAGTAATTACATTGCTCTTGCGATACTGGCACCATAGGGCGGTTAGACTAGGTACTTATCGGACTGCCCTCAGAGAGAGAGAGAGAGAGAGAGAGAGAGAGAGAGAGAGAGAGAGAGAGAGAGAGAGAGATTGATAGATAGGTCTATCTATCTATCTATCTATCTATCTATCTATCTATCTATCTATCTATCTATCTATCTATCTATCTATCTATCTATCTATCTATAGAGAGACAGATAGATAGATCTCTATCTATCTATCTATCTATCTATCTATCTATCTATCTATCTATCTATCTATCTATCTATCTATCTATCTATCTATCTATCTATCTATCTATCTATCTATCTATCTATCTATCTATCTATCTATCTATCTATCTATCGAGAGACAGATAGAGAGAGATTAGACAGATCTATCTATCTATCTATCTATCTATCTATCTATCTATCTATCTATCTATCTATCTATCTATCTATCTATCTATCTATCTATCTATCTATCTATCTATACTCTATCATTGTTTTGTCCAAATCCGTTACAATGTACCGCATAATAAATTATTTGACTTGACTATTGTGTACTTTGCAAGACTGATGCTGTGGTGTGGCATTGTAATGTTTATCAGTAAGCATACTATCATTTAACTTACGCTCTAACACCTCAACCTTTTCGCCTATTGAAACGGAACAGTACCAGAAGTATCGCGAACTTCAAAACTTTCGTGTGTGTGTGTGTGTGTGTGTGTGTGTGTGAGAGAGAGAGAGAGAGAGAGAGAGAGAGAGAGCGCGCATGCGTGTATTCTCGTGCGGTCGCGTGTGTTTCCTCGTATAGTGTGTATTCTTATCCGTGCGCGTGCATTTGCACATGCCAAGTCATGCAGCATATTCTTTTATTTTTTTATATTTATTTTCCAGTCGTACTCAATTTTAAAGATGAGTTTTCCAATCTTTCAAGTTTATCAGTACTATAAAATAATACGATCCAAGAATAGCTTTTGCTTCTCCCAATATTGATTTGTTTTGTCACACTTTTTTGTTGTCGCATGTTTACGCTGTTGTAGAGCAAGGTGAAGGCTGTATGAAGCTATAGAAAACTTGACGAGAGATATTAGTCTACTGGGAACAAAACTTTGCTTACTTTTGGAAATTGTTTCTCCCAGCGTGTCAGCATTTTTTTTTTCACATTTGTTAAAAATTCAATTATTGTATTGCCGGATATTACGTAAACATGATCAACTTCAATCATGCGCAAGGGTTATTTACCTTACACAGATTCAATGTATCTATATATATATAAATTGCTTAGCCGGAAGTCCTTCTTCGCTTCTACTGTAAAGTTTGTCCGGTATGGACGCTGATCTGGGCAGGTGCATGGAGCTGCGAATCGGCCTGCTGTGAGCTCAAAACCCACGAAATCGTTATAGCCGACATTTCCTTACCGAACGTTTAACCGTTTCTGAGATAAATAAATAAACAAAATGTCCACAAACTGCAATAGCCTCATTCCGCGCGCGGTTTCGATTCAACCCGTGTCAAGAACGTGCTGTTCCGTAATACCGTAAATTTTGTTTTATTTCCATTCAAAACACTTTTGCAATCATGTCACCAATCTTACAAAATTTTGTGTTTAACTAATTAAATTTGATTAATTAAAATCGAATCGGGGTTTCAGCATGTTTTCCCATATAGACCAAAAAACTGACGGTCTTTAAACGAAGCTTTGGTAGCTCACTTGGTAAGACATTCGCCTACAGTGCTGAAGACCCGAGTTCAAAACTCACGCGGGCCATTTTTTTTCATGTTTTTTTTTTTTACACTACAAAAATTATGGATATTTTTCTTTTTAATTTAGGCTTTTTACTTTTAACTTATTTATTTATTATTATTATTATTATTATTATTATTATTATTATTATTATTATTATTATTATTACCAAGGATCGGGATGGGGTGGTACGTGTAGGTAAAAGGGGGCTACGGGTAGGTTTAAAGGGGCATGGGTAGGCATAACGGGGATACGGGTATATATAAGGGGGTATGGTGATGGTCGGGGATATTTCTCTGAAAATCCTTACGGGAAGAGAGGGGACTATAAACTGATAAACAACAAGTCGGGGATACGGGTATATATAAGGGGGTATGGTGATGGTCGATTCCATGGTCGTCCCCTATATGCTTTGGTGTGCGGGGACGTAAATTTAATCCAGAACAGTCGATTCCTTTGTCGTCCCCTATACGCTTATGTGTCCGGGGACGTTAATCTATTTTAACTAACTATCGATTCCTTTCATCCATACCTGCGAAACGATCAACGGGGAAGTATCAAGGAGGGTACAGGTAGGTTACAAGGGGGGTACGGAAGGTATCAAGGGGGTATGGGGAGGTATCAAGTGGGTTCGGGGAGGTATCAAGGGGGTATGGTGAGGCATCATGGGGGGGACGGGGAGATATCAGGGGGGGGGGGGGTATGGTGAGGTATCAAGGGGGATATGGGGAGGTATCATCGTCCAAATGAAACTCGCAGACAACAGTTGTCTCTCTGTCTACATTTTAAACAGCAACCTGTGTACCCTGGCTTGCCAGGGTACAAAAACCACTAGTTTATTATAAGAAAACATTAAATTGGAGCTACTGTTAAAAAAAATGTTTTTTAAGCGAAGAGAGTAACTTTTTCTGTACCTACAGGACAAAGAGATGAAACAGAAACGAATCTAATTAACAACTGGGTGCAGCTTAAAGTTGTGGTCAAGGTCTAAAAGATCACGAGGAATGACTTGTTGACATAGTTCAATAAAATTTATAATTATAAGGCCAAAGAAGTCTGTTTACGGTATCCCGACCGACCCTAAATTTTTGGCCCGACCCTAAACCTTTTAGTGGATCGTCTGGGAAAAACATCCCCACCCCACCCCCCTATCCCCCCAAAAAAAATCGCACCTAAGATGGAAAAGTTTGTTTTTTTTTAAGCCGATTTACCGACCCTACTTTTTTTTCCCCTATGTTACCGTAAGCAGACCTTTTTTGGCCTAATGGGAACTAACAATTAATTTGGTTTATGAAAGAAGTCACCGAATAAGATTTTTTAAAAATAAATTTTGTTGATTAGTTGGATTTCTTTGAAAATTAATTATACAAATAAACAAATACCCAACATATTATTGCCAAGTATGTTTTTGCACAATTAATTTTTTAAAAGCAAGCCAACTAAGCAACCAGATTTTTAAAAAGACAATTTTGTTAAATACACATTGTCTGAAAAAGTAGTTAGGTCTACGTTAAATTTGGGTCAGTTGGTGGAGACAAAACTGCTGCTGCTGCTGTTCTTGTTGTGGTTGTTGTTACTGTTGTATTAAACTTCACCTACTCAACAATGATGTAGTGGACATCCGAGAAGCTTAATTCGCCGAAAGAACTCTGTATATTGGTGTATTAGATTAACTCCATATAATGGGGACAGGCTCGGCGAGTCTCAGCGATGCAGTGTGTAATCGGGATTGTTGCAGCCTGATACTACGCTTTGCACTCTCTACAACCGACCTTCAAAAGCGTCTGGATTACTGCAACATGTTCCTATATTTTATGATTGTTATCAATGATTGTAAGCTTGGCCTACTCAGTAATTCCTAAATCATCTGGATCATGATGATTGCAACTTTGAACGCTGTCTGATTCCAAGTAATATTCATAGTACATAAAACACCTGTGGATAGCTGCAGCATAGGAATGCGTTTACTACTTTTCTCTCCATCCAGCTGATGATGCTATACAACTTACAGAGATAATAGGACATCATTTTTATTTCGTTAATGCTGTCGATGATGACTGTAGCCTATCACTACGTTAACGATGACTCTGCAGCAGCTGCTGCTACTTCAGATGATGATGATGATGACGATGAAGATAATGAAGCTGTCTTAATTGGTTTTTAAGCTCGCTCACGCTATTGGATTTCGATTAAACATTTTCGCTATGATTCGTTCATCTTATTTCTAATTAAAATAAATATAATATGTACTTCCAAAACGTCTGCTTATCTGGACGTAGAAGTATGCCCATATGACAACATCATGGAGTTTGCTTGCATTCGTCATAATAATTTCTGCTTTCCTTCCAGCTGCAACTTAACTGTCTTTTCAAACACAATTCATCAGCTAAATTCATTTCTGTATCGTGTGGTCTATGGTAATTGGGATTCCATTTTCCTTTCAACAAACATCTTTTTTTTTTTTTTTTTTTTTTTAGGGCGGACTCGATCTTTGTAGCCAGTACAGGTTTTGACTTGGCAAGGTCTTTGAGCTGAACATGTTTTTCAATTAAGCAATCTATTCTGCTTTTACTGTTTTAGTGTTTTAACATTAATGTGAGGACTAAATATCCGTCATGACAATGGCCCTTTAAATACGTTGCAGAATATAATCGAACTGGCTTTCTGTAGACAATACCCTGCCGTCAACGTTGACGATGAATTAAGGTCAATCGAGAAAGTAAACGTAGCTATTTCCAATGTCTGTGCTTAAATTGAAATTTTTAAAACTTTTTTTATTTTTTTGCTTACTTTACTGAAAATTGCATTTGTGTCTTCTACCTTAAAATATAACTACCACACCAGACTAATTACAAAAGCAGACATAAGCGTAACCTTTCTCTTTGTTATATATTTGCGGAACAATTTCTAGCATAACTTACAAACTCAATTACGCTGTTATACATCAGGGTAATCTTTTCCTTTCATGAGGCCTTTGATGGTTTTTTTTTAGTAATTTTATATTTTGTCATTAGTTAATAAATCTATTCCTATTGTTATTTTCCCCTCAGTATTATGTGTTTTTTGACTGTATTTATTTATTTATTTGTGTGTGCTTTATTTTTTTAAAGCATAGACGTCTTGAATTTGAAACTTTATATGTGAAATTTCATTATTACTATTATTTATTTATACTTGTGTGTGTGCGTGTGTGTGTGTGTTTATGTGTGTATGTGTGTGTGTGTGCTTGAGTCAGTGTGTGATTTTGTGTGCTTTGTATGTTCTCAAAAGCATTATTAATTTGACATCAGGATACACTAATTTTAAACTTGAAAGACGTCTGTGTTCTATCTATCTATCTATCTATCTATCTATCTATCTATCTATCTATCTATCTATCTATCTATCTATCTATCTATCTATCTATCTATCTATCTATCTATCTATCTATCCATCCATCCATCCATCCATCCATCCATCCATCCATCCATCCATCCATCCATCCATCCATCCATCCATCCATCCATCCATCCATCCATCCATCCATCCATCCATCCATCCATCCATCCATCCATCCATCCATCCATCCATCCATCCATCCATCCATCCATCCATCCATCCATCTATCTATCTATCTATCTATCTATCTATCTATCTATCTATCTATCTATCTATCTATCTATCTATCTATCTATCTATCTCTCTCTCTATCTCTCTATCTATCTCTCTATCTATCTATCTATCTATCTATCGGTAGGTAGGTAGGTAGGTAGGTCTCATTACATTACATGGTTATTGCTTTAGGTCCAAATGGTAGATAGATAGATAGATAGATAGATAGATAGATAGATAGATAGATAGATAGATAGATAGATAGATAGATAGATAGATAGATAGATAGATAGATAGATAGATAGATAGATAGATAGATAGATAGATAGATAGATAGATAGATAGATAGATAGATAGATAGATAGATAGATAGATAGATAGATAGATAGATAGATAGATAGATAGATAGATAGATAGATAGATAGATAGATAGATAGATAGATAGATAGATAGATAGATAGATAGATAGATAGATAGATAAATAGATAGATTTTTTCTAAAGAGGTAATTTTACAAACACTATGAAGAACACCTTAGAATGTGAGTGGTTGCCTGCAGCAAGTGTGCGCCCTGGGCGATGTGAGTTCGAACCTGACTATAAATATTAGTTTGTGCTTCGGTAATTGTCGGGGAGGCCAACGCCTTGAGCAGCTCCTTGAGCTGAATAGCCCGCTGTATTCATGTAATCCATTGTTATCTGGATCACACTGAGTTCCTCTCACAGTGGATTAGTAAAACCTAGATGTAATATTGAATTTGAATTAGGATATGTACTATTGCACTGTTAATTAGTATAGGCTAATTATATATTATAGTTTACATTCATTTGTAAAAGTACCAAAACATTTTATTTGATATAACGGCCTTGACATTTTAGAATAAATGTGACATGGGGAAAAATAGCTAAAATGCTTCTACTTTCACAACTAATCGATCCTTTGTTTAATTCCTACGAGACTTGGATTAAACCTAATACCTTCCTTGAATAAGTCTTCTCGGAAGTAAAGTGAAAGACCCAAATTAGAGTTAGTTTGTAATCAGCAGTAGGCATGCTACTAGAATATAACCTGTTCATTTTTTTGTGTTAAAAGAACCAAACTTAAGCACCATAATTATGACTGGGTAAGTAAAGCAATTGCAAATAATGTTCCGAATCAAAACTTTGCTATTCAAAATCAACAGGTAGCGATGTTGACGTTCACAATCCTGACCATGTAGAAAGATCACTCATTCTGGTAAGATATTTCATTTTTCTTTAAAATGTGTGAAAGGAAATGAAATCACCCGTTAGATCCTATTTCCATGAAATAATATCACGGCAAATAGTAATGTGCGTTCTTCACTTCAACATAATTATAGTCAGTCAGAAAACTATTCTTAGTGATCTAGAGACCCACCTTTAATCTTTAATAAACCTGGCCTAGTTAGAGTTAGCTTGTAACTCGATCCTGACGAAGAGTTTTTAGCAAAAGTACATTATGTAGGCTATAGAAAAGCTTTTAATCTGATGTGTTTGGTCTTCAACACTTTTTTTATGTGTCTAACTAGTAGAAAGAGCCGTTATCCTCATAAAGTCTTGTCTTTTAGGAATAATGCGTGCCAAACAGAATGTGCGGTGTTTCATTAATCTCTGTCGGTCCAATTAGGCCATAAAACTCACCTTTAAATGTACTCACTTTTGTGCCTAGCCCTTTGTTAATAGTACGCCGGTTTATTTTATTGCATGACGTATTAGGCTGATAGACATAGCCCGAGGGAAAGGAAATACGGTGTGTTTAGTGTGGCGGTTGTGGTTTTTATGAGCTGCCCAATGCTCCCCCCTCTGTCGCCTCTCCCCCTTATCCCTACCGCAATGTAGGGCTATATTTTATCACCTTTTCGACTTCAGTTACAGTTCTTGTATTTCACTTATATTCATTTAATACAATGATTTTTAGATGATCGCACACCACACTTACACACACACACATTAGATTATTGTAACAGCTGCCTCTGGGGACTACCCAAAACAAAACTGCTGAGACTACAACTTGTTCAAAATACTGCAGCAAGGATTGTTCTAAAACAAAACAAGAATGAGCACATTTCACCTGGACTTCGCTCTCTTCATTGGCTGCCCGTTGAAAAAAGACTGGACTATAAAATCCTGGCATTGGCCTATCAGTGCTTCACGAGCACTGCTCCCACCTACCTCACATAACTGGTCTCCCCTTACCAACCCAGACGCGAACTCAGGTCAGGGACTCAGTGTAGACTTGAAACCCCCAGTGTGCGAACAAACAACACAACCAAAAAGACTTTTAGAATGCGCTCCTTGAAAAATGCTGCACCCATTCTGTAGATCTCCCTTCCCCTGAGCTTGAAGCAAGCTCCATCCCTGCCAAGCTTCAGGAATGGACTAAAATCTTACCTGTTTAAATATGGCTGAATCACCGTCTTAGTGCGCATAGAGCATGAACACTACAGACATAGATTTTTTGGAGCCATACAAGATCACATCATCATCATCATGACACACACACACACATACAACATATAAACACACACACAGACACACACACACACACACACACTCTTATCTTGTGAGGGCTAAATATCCGGCATGACAATGGCCCTTTAAATACGTTGCAGAATATAATCGAACTGGCTTTCTGTAGACAATACCCTGCCGTCAACGTTGACGATGAATTAAGGTCAATCGAGAAAGTAAACGTAGCTATTTCCAATGTCTGTGCTTAAATTGAAATTTTTAAAACTTTTGTTGTTGTTGCCTACTTCACTGAAAATTGCATGTGTTTTCTACCTTAAAATATAACTACCACACCAGACTAATTACAAAACCAGACATAAGCGTAACCTTTCTCTTTGTTATGTATTAATTTTGTGGAACAATTTCTAGCATAACTTACAAACTCAATTACGCTATTATACATCAGGGTAATCTTTTCCTTTCATGAGGCCTTTGATATTTTGTTTTGGTAATTTTATATTTTGTCAGTAGGTAATAAATCTATTCCTATTGTTGACAAATTAGCAAGATCCGCACGAAAAACAACATCGTCATAGGAACCTGGAATGTCAGGACCCTAACTGCGGAAGGAAAATTAGAAGAACTGGCTTACGAGCTGGACCACTATCGATGGAACGTTCTAGGTATCAGCGAACTGCGCTGGAAAGGCCTAGGTGAAACAACGACTGACAAAGGCCACAAGCTCTATTTCAGCGGTAGAGATGACAGGCACGAACACGGCGTTGGATTCTTGGTCCACAAGAACATTCTAGCCACTGTCATGGGTTGCCGCCCTCTTATCACACTCTTATCTATACATTAACAAAACTTATATTAACAAAACGTTCAATTTCAAACAAGTTTCCATTTCCTGGCATTATTGGTGATGTTGTAATAATAATAATAATAATAATAATAATAATAATAATAATAATAATAATAATAATAATAATAATAATGGATGCTATATACGCGCCTTTCCCCAAATCAATAAGGCTCAAAGCGCAGCGATCTGTACCAACATACACGCTCACCTTTCTCATCCACCCTTACACACGAACACAACAAATACACATCCATCACTCAAACAGGTGGTGTAAAGGCAGGGAAATCGCTATTGGAAGACTTTTTATTTTGAAATTTTATATTGACTGCGTCCAGTACCATTATTGAAGGGAGGGAGGAAACCGGAGTGCCCGGAGAAAACCCTCGATGACCTCGGTATCGGCTAGAAAACTGCGAAATTGATATCTATATTCAGTGTGTAAATCTCAAACAATAAGAAAATTTATTATCAGTAAATAATATTGGAGGTGCTCAAGTGATATACTTCATCCCAACTATAAAAAAAATGAAGGGGTGATTTTTGACTTAGAAAACAAACATGCCTTGAACAGAAATGACTTCATCATTAAATACAAAAACATAGTCACAAAAATAACAAAATCATCACAAGGATCGAATTTGCTACAAATTACCCTCCCCCAGTATTGCGATGTACACGATGCCAGAGACTAAATCATACACTGAAGGAAGGAATACTATGCAAAACAACGCTGTTGTAGATGTGGAGGTCAACATGAAAGGAGCAAATGCAAGGCCTCCAATCCTCATTGTATCCATTGTGTAGAAGAACACTCAGCAGCGTATCATGGTTGTGATAAAAAGTTATTGCTGAAAAATGCACTCAGGGAGAAGTAAAAAAAAAAAACTACATGAGCTTGAAAAATGCAATTGACAAAGTGAGATAAGAACCAACTAAAACAAAGATAAGAAGACTTGTGCTCAAGCAGTTGCCCAATCAAATTCTTCATCAGCTCCATCCTTCACAGATTTTGTGGAAAAGTTAGCAATACCTCTACTTAATAAGCAAGATGCAAATATTGACAGTTTATTCTTCATCTATAAGGGTTTCTTTCATACGGGTTCAATTGACGCAAGTTTACAGTCCCAAGAGCCTGAAAATGCAGAGCGTCTTCTCTTCAAGTTGCATCGGCGTAATAAAGACGTTACAAAATGAAACACTGCAACAGAAGGACAGATTTTATCAGCTACAAAAAAATTATGGCTGCAAAACAAAGAAAAGAGGAAAATAAAGACGAATCTACTAACATGAAGAAATCCAACAGTGACAATGTCAGTCCGTATCAGCGCTTGCAAGATCAGAAGGTGGACCAAATAAAGAGAACATCTGATCATAGAAGATTCAGTTCTGCATAGACTTAAACTTGAAGACTGTGTTGTTGATGCAGTTAAGACACAATTAATCTGCATATCTGGTTTGAGTATTCATGATGTGGTACAGTGGTTAGACGACCAAGCGTCAAACAATGAAATAAAACATATCACTCTTTATGTTGGTGTGAACAGCTGTAGGTTTAAAAGCATCAGTATAAAAGACTGGTTAAAGCTGATTCAAGCAGTCAAAGGACAATTCACTACAGCACAAGTTCATACGTCTTGTATTCTTCCTCCAAGCGGTTAACTGAAGAAGAAAGCTGATGCATCCAGTGCAGCGCTGAGAGCAGTTTGTGACAAGGAGTTTTTCCAAATTGTGGACAACAACAATCTCTTTATCATCAAGACAGAAGGGGCTGCAAATTGATCTTTGTAAAAGGATTGCATACATCCCAATCTAAAAGTAGCAATAAAAAATATCCATGAATTACAGAAACGTCTTTCGGGTGAATGTATAACACTCACCCGTGTGAATTTCAAGTTTCAAGTTGAATTAATGGGAGAAGACAAATTTAGTTTATTTCAATGGAATTATAGGTCAATATCTACAAATATAAACCTTTTAAAGCAATATTTAATAATAATAATAATAATAATAATAATAATAATAATAATAATAATAATAATAATAATAATAATAATAATAATTTATTTTGTATAGCGCAATTCAAACATAAAATGCTTCACAAAGCGCTGCTTGTTCACACGCAGCCACTCACAGATACACACGCATAATAAATCTATTCTGCATTTAAAAACAAGACAACATGTAAACCTAGTGAATGTAACAAACCAATAAATAAAAGTATAAAATCAGTCAATCAATCAATCAACTTATAAAATAAATGAGTAATTTCAAAACAACAAAACAACATCACGTTATCGCATTGCAGTCAGGAGCAGGTTATGTTAGATCTGCTTTACAAGTTAACAAGGCTTATTTTCTAGGGAAAGGCATTCAATATTTACTGCCGAACTTATTGCTATACTAATGGCATTGAATAAAATCATTACTTTACACACTGACTTTTTAAATATATTATTTTGTGTTGACTCTAAATCAATGTTACAAACTTTGGATTCAAATTATTTTTTAAGTGATATTATATATGAAAATAAATATCTCATTCATAGTTTAATCATAAATGGAACAGATTTTGAATTTTGCTGGATACCATCTCATAGCGGATTAGATCATAATGACTGGGCTGATAGGATTGCAAAAATGGGGCAAAAAATGAATGTTGTTATTCGGCTCGGTATATCATTCTCAACAAATGAAGTATATAGTATATATTGAGGAAAAGTATAAAAAATAAATTTCCTTTCATTAAATTGGAATATTACACTCCTCGCGGACAGTTATCAATTTAGCATATCATCTTGCTTTGAACTCGTGGAGGACAAAATACTGAAAGAAAGTTGCTTGCATTTGCAAACAAGTAATTTCTATTATTCAACTCATTTATAACTGCAGTCAATCGCACAATATATTCCACAACATATTCGAAATATTCAGGATAAAAATATTTATTATTGGATAACAATTGCAAAGTCATTAATATACACGAGTCCTGTTGGATGTTCTTTGTAAAAGACAGAGTCAGTACAGATTATTAATAGGTATGGTGGATTCTTTCCTTGAAGCATCCATTCAGAACATTAAATATTAGATATATGCATACATTCAGCACATTGAATATTATACTCGTATATGAGATATAATGGTCCTGATTCGGCTCTTTGCAGTCCGCTGGACCCTATAAACAATGACTAACTAACGAAATATGAGATATAATTAAGATTATTTTACAAGGATTGTTTTGTAGTTATATTGGACGTCATTTGTATAAGTTTTAATTGTTTAATTTTTAAGTTTTATTTATTTTGTTTAATTCCTTTCTCCCTTCATTATGACCATTCCTTATTTGTTTACCATTTTCCCCTGCTCCCATCAAGTTTAAAATCACTTAGGTGAAAAGACGTTAAATTAAAGAAACAACATCTATACACTCAAAACATATTTCTTAAGTCAGTACTTAAAATATTATATCGGCCTGTTCTTCTTTTGAGGCAATCCAGCATCTGCTTTGGACAATGTAATGAGGATATACTCGCCTGCTCGTTGTTAACGTTTTGTGTGTGTAGGTGTGTGTGTGTGGGGGGGGGGGGGTTTGCCTGTGTGTAAGCGGTTGTGTCTGTGTGTGCATGCATGCGTGTGTGCATGCGCTTCCGTAAGTCACCTTCAGGGCTCCTATCTCGATCCGTTTGTTTCCCTCTTCCCCTCTTTGCTCCACAGCCACAACCACCCACATACCCCAAAACTTTGATTGTATACTTGTGTTTTTATTATGCTTGCAACACAGTCCCTACACTTAGTCTATTATTAGTTTTAGTACTGTCTGTGTAAGAGGAAGCGCGACAGGAGGAAGAGTAATTCAGATTACCAAGCACACAGAAAGCTAACATTAGGAAGAGAACAAACCCAAATACGTTCTCTCCGGCGAGGGCAGCTCCTACCATGGGAAGGCGAGTAACACCTGCCTTTCACAGCTGTTACCTTTGACCTCAGCGCGCGAGCCATCAGGGCCATATGTCAGGTCAGTTTCACATAGGCCTATAAAGCTTCAAAGATTCCGCAAGGAGGGAGTGAATCGCTAGATGCATGGAAGAGCGACGCTTTGTTCAGTTTTCAGCATACTGAACCGAGAAAATTCCGGTCTTGATTAAAGAACTTGAGAATCACTTGCATTGGGGTCATTTGTCAATTGGTCCTGAAGCTGGTTCCATTTATTTCATTTCACTTCATTTCATTTAGGTCAATGTGTTTGAAATTCGTTTAGCAGTTTATCGCAGGTTAAAAGCATTCATGCGTTGTTAAATACAGGAAGTAACTGAATCACTAATACTCAGTACAATCAATTTCCCTAAAGCCCTTTGTAGTCTCTACTGATTTCCTACGACCTCTGAGTTACGGGATAGGATAGGATAGAAGGATACTGATTTCCACCCAGCCTATATATCACAAGAGCTGCCTGCGCTGCATGCAGCGATCTAGGGGGTATTCTCTGAATGTCTTTCATACTCAGTTCCGCTAGCTCCCAGTTCACCTATCGGCAAAAAGGCGTGTTGATAGTTTTGGCGGGAAACAGAGTGAAACTGATGGCTTAACAATGGACAACTGTGATAACGACGCGGCGGAAGATGTAGAACAAAGAAGCGGAATCCACACAAAGAACTAAAAGAGCGAAATATTAAAGAGTCTTCCGTTCATCTGGCCGTTATTATTAAAATGTTGTGACCATGTGTTTGAGTGCGATGCTGTGATTTTTAAAAAAATAATTCCATGCCAGTGATTTTTTTTCTATCATTGAAATCCCGATATTCCACTTCTTTTGTCCATATAAATACAATATAAACACACACACACACACACACACACACACACGCGCGCGCGCGCGCGCACCTACGCACACACGAAACGGAGCATTATCATCATCAAAATCTCTATCACAACAGCCACCAACCCTTGCATTCATTGCTAAAAATTAATTTCCTGTTCAATGTTCTCAACATTGAAGCTATTATAATCTGCGTGAATTTTCAGCGACCATCGACTGTAAGAGATTCTGTAGAGAACATAATTACGCTTATCTATTCACATACACGGAAGAGATCGTTTTTATCTCCTTGATGTCTTCTCCCCGCCCCCTAACCCCTCCTCGTCCACCTTCCAATCCTCCAATCCCGCCTCACTCCTCCCACCACCCCCTCCTTTTCTCTTTCCATCTGGACGATTGTTAAGGTTGAATTTAAGGCGAATCATTATATGTATGAGTGTTGAATTTGCGCATCGGCAGCTTGATTTAGATCCTGAATCGATCAGCGCCTTGAGCAGCCATTGAGCTATAAAAGCGCTATATAAGTACGATGAAATAAATAAAGAATGCATGATGTGATTGACACAGTATTAACTACGTTCTTGAATTTAGCCGCGTGAAACACTTGAACATTTTGTTTTAAAACGAGTTCTACACCTTGTTACATTATAAATAAATACTGTGTATTGTATTGTATTTTATTGTGTTGTATTGTGTATTGTTTTGTATTGTATTATATTGTAATTTGTTAGTGGTTTGCCAGTTGTCTGCTAATCATTCGTCTTCTTCTTCCCTCCATTCGAATTCGTCTTACTGGTTAAGGAATACCAGTAGACCAAAAATGTAATTGAGCAGATACTTCCATCTAGTTAAATATGCTAGTTAAACATGCATGATAAAAACAGTTCATTTCGGCAAATTAAAACCACGACGTCCCAAAACCGCACACTAGACTATGCAAAGAAAACACTGTTAGAAATAGTACCCCTTGGGGTCATGAGCAATCTTGCCACTGTAGATTGTTCAAACCTATAAAGGGAAAAGTGAAAGCCACAGTTGAAAACCTGTCTTTTCTTTATAGGCAAGACAGATTCACTGCGGCAACAGTACCCCCGTTGGAGTGCCGGGGGTTTTCAGTATAAATAGTATCCCCACTTTATGGAAATTTAGTGCTTTAAATTCCCACTGTCGCTGTCTTCCTCATTTACTCTTTCCTATTCCTGCTCTGTCCTTCACTCTGCTATACTTTCTTCTTCTTCGCTAGATCAATGACCTACCTTTTTTCTTGAAAACTCTTCCTGGACAAGACTCCTTGTTTGTGTATGAGGTCTGTTGGATCAGCTTGGGAGTGTTGGACGCTTTCTGCCGGGTGGTCACTAGGGCTTCCTATGATTGTACTATTTAGCACTATAGGCATTTTATATGTATGCGTTTTGTTGATGATTTATAATGATGTTTGTATTCTATTTTGTTTTTGTAACCGGGGGTTCGCGTAGTTGAGGTCAACCCTCAGCCGTCCCTCGCGTGGGATGTCTTTATTGTAAAGTGACTGGCCGGTGGAGGGCATTCAATTTTCCCACTGGGGTTGTTTCAACAGATCTTTTATGCGGATCGGGGGTTGTCCGGTGCTGATTTGGCTCGGAAGAGTCCGCTGGACCTAAAGCAACAATAAATCAATCAATCAATCAATCAATGTTAGAAATAGTGTCTCCAAAATCCATAGGTAAAATGATTTGTGTTCGAAATATTACGTAATAAAATGCTTATAGTAATATCTTTTCAGTTATTTGTTTCTGTAGAGCTCTTACTACTTTCTTTCTCTTCCTCCTTCCCTCTTCCTCTTCCTCCTCCTCCTTCTTCTTCCTCTTCTCCTTCCTCATCCTCCTTTTCAGTACCCATCTATTCCTGCTCTTCCTGCTTAGTTTTCTTCCGATACGACTTATCAAGCGTTGTCATGCTCGGTTCCTGGCAACAAAAACAAAAAAAAATTGTATTAAAAAAAATAATAATAATAAATTTAAAAAATGGCGGGGATTGGTTTTGTCTAATGTCGCCAGAAATAGACAAAGACGTGGATCGGCCCGTTGTTATCACCTTTATACACGTCCAGTTTTAACCCACCCACTCTGGTTCCCATCCCCACTCCACCCCAATACCCAACACACATACATCCACACACAACCATCATCACCAACTGTAGTCTCCATTCTACCCTTTTTCCTGTTTTTTCCCTTCCTATCAGTGTAGCGTTATAGTATTTGTCTGTATTCTGGTGCTGCGACAGAAGCGCGTAGGTGGTGAATGGCCTGACGCGTGTTCTACGTGGATTCGGGTTCGGCAGTGGGAGGGTCCTGATTCTGTAGGGAAAACAGATTCATTTTCTGACCTTGCGGGGGAGGGGATGGCGTAATTGATCTGGTCAGTACAAGGCAGCAAGCTGGGCTTTTAAGAAGAAGAAGAAGAAAAAAAAGAAAGCTATCGTCTCTTTCTGCGTGAGCTTGTGTATGGAATAATTTTGTTGAGTTGGTCACAAACGCAGCAAGCTTCGTGTTTTAAGAAAAAATGTCCTCTTTCTGTGTGTATATCTTTTCAGGAGGTGGGATCGGGAATCCATTTAAATATAGAAACACAGACTAATTAGTTCAGAAATTGCACCAAGTTATATATTTTTTTTTTGTTAAACATCGCCTTGCTTCTGCATATCTGTATAAACCGAGGTCTATTTAGTGTGTGCAAGCACGCATGCCGTTGCACGGATTACAAAAATCCTGTCGCTCATGTTCCAGAGGGGTGAATGTCAGCAATATTACATAAATACACATTATTTCTCGGTTCAAGTAGGGAGGGATTTTAAAAAAAAATTATACATATAGCACAATAAATTGAAGTTGTCTGGTCATTTCATCAGAAGCTGGCGTATCATACAAATAGAACGTGGTTATTCAACAAGCGTAAATCGTTAAGAAGCAGCATTGTAACATTATCTGTCAATCCAACAAAGGAAGGAAATTATTTACTCTATAGCAAATTTAAACTGGTCTATCAGTTCACGGACGGTCAGGCTATTATTAGAAACAAATATTATGAGACAACGCACAAACGTATACTTTTAAACAGTACAAACTATGTCATGCTAAATAAAGAAGAGTTTATTTTTAAGCTTAAACATAACATATATAACGCATTAATTGGTCTACTCAGTTCACGGAGGGTTCTATTATAAAAGCATAATGGTCTTGTCCATAGCTCGTTGTTTTGTCCAGAGTTTTGTCCAAAGTGTTGTGCAACACCATACAGTCTTACAACATAGATTAACAAGCACTATGGTTAGATATAACAATATATTTCGGCAACCTCATTTTTTTGCACGATAGTTAAAAAAAAAATTAACGTCAAAGTTTTAAAAAGCATAAATCGGATTTAAAAAAAAAAGGTCAAATAGCAAATGGATCAACCAAATAATGCAACAAAGAATGAAAAGGTCTTTGAATTTATTTTTACCGCGGTAACACTAAAACAGATCGCGGCGTCATATTTGTCGTTCTGTTATTCAACAAAAGTGCAATTTAATCTGTTGTTTCGTAAACTAAATAGGCGCTAGGCCTAAACAAATAAATGGATCGGAACGGATACCACAAAAAGGGATGAAAATTTATATGGGTTTTTGTTCCCGTGATAACGTTTTGTCCACTTTTTGTAGCCTAAAATAAATTATGGCTTCATCAGTTTTGCACTGCGAAAAATGACAATCATAGAATCGGTACTTCTTAAAACATCAAAAAATGGATCAGAGCTGTAAAGTACATCAAATTGTATTGGAATACAGTAAGCAATAACATAAACGGAACAAAGTGCACAAAATTCGTTAAATGTTATTTCGTAAATAGTGAGTGGAACAGAATTTAGATCTTTAACGAGCTTTTCATGGCACTTACGAAGAAACAAAAACAAGAACAAAAATCCCCCAAGCGTCCATTACTCATTACAATGTCGCAATTGCAAAAAGCGCAGACAACTTCTTCAGCTGTGAAATAGACTAATTAACTGATAAATAATCAAACTCTTATCGCATCCCCACGAGAGAAAGAGAGAGAGAAATAGAGAGAGAGAGAGAGAGAGAGAGAGAGAGAGAGAGAGAGAGAGAGAGAGAGATGCACATTACAACTTTAGTCTAAAAAAATAAAACTTGCCTTAACACACACACACACACACATTCAAACAACAAACACGCACGCACGCACACACAGACACACGCACGCACGCATACGCACACACGCACACACACCGTCAAGACCATATAACTGTGTTTGCTTACGGACAAAGGCGATCTCGAACAAATACATAACAGGTTTTAGAAAACTACCATGAAGTATACAGCGATTGGAATGTTTGGGATTGTTGCGTTTATCTACTGCGTAGGATGTCGGCCGTTTTTAGAGCGTAGCTGTACTCATAATAGCCACAAGCAGTGTTACTAAACACACTTTATTATATTGCAACTGTCATATTAACCGACTATTGACCAACATTGGAATACACTGCCCCACAGAGCTGCATGCCAGACTCGATCAAAAGTTTCTTGAAGTATATAACAAACACATGATATAGATGTTGTTGGCCTTGGTGCTGTAGATATTGCTCGCAGATTATTCTGAGATTGAAAATCTGTTCAGTGGTACTTCGTTCTGCCCTGAATCCTGCTTGTTCATCAGCTATATGTTCAGCTTAGGATTTCAACCCTTTGAGTATTATTGTCAGGATGACCTTGCCGCTCCTCTACTGATGTATTACCAATCGAGTCCGCCTAATATAGTTCATCTTTCATATTTTTTATGTCTTTCTTCCTCCTACGAGCGCACGCCCCCACCCACATCCAACACACACACACGCACCCACCCACCCCCCACACACACACTTCCGGCTTTCAAAGCACAGCTTTCTATGGTTCCGCATCATTTTCCACACCGTCAGCAGCAGCACAACTACCATCATTATCATCATCATCATCATCATCATCATCATCATCATCATCATCATCATCATCATCATGAAGCATTTAAAATTTTATTATTATTATTATTATTATTATTATTATTATTATTATTATTATTATTATTATTACATCATCATCATCATCATCGACGACGATCAGGTTGGGAGAATGGAAGAGGAAGTCGTAACTAAAGGGATGTACGAGTGTTTTTGTACGTAGAGGGTTGGAAGATGCTGGTATAATATTGCTTGAATCGAATCAATGCCAAAGAAAATTATTCTTGCAGAGTTTGCTACATGCCACTACTCAGAAAGCCACTTGCATGCAGAAAGGAAGGTTCCTAGCACTGTAGCAGGATCTTGCTTGGCCTGTAGGTGGAATCGTCAAGTGACCGACCAATCCTATGTTGGAGTGATGCTGAAAGGGAGGAGTGAGGGGGGGGGATAAGTCAAATACAGCAGACATCTTGAGACACACAAAAACGTCTGCTTTTTATGTTACGACATTTACATTCCTTATGGGCCCAATTTGGGTTCCGAAAGTGGTAAAACTATTTTTTTAGGTAACAGCAGAATATAATTATTGCTCAATGTTTGCTCCTGATAGTACAGTGCTAGCTAATAATAGAAGTCAAGCAACAACGAAACAGGACACTCTTTTTTGTCTGTACGCTTAGACTTTGATGCTAAAATGATATTACAATGCTAACAATAGAATTATACTGACACGTAGTTAAGTTGCAAACGCTCATGCAGGGATCGTGCATTTTGTGTGGAAACGTTTAAGCGCGTGATTAAGTAATTAATTATTTAATTAATTATAATGAATCAGTGATCTAAATTTGGCCGCTCAACCCCAAGAAGAGGAAGAAGAGAGTATGTTTTTTAGTATCTGCTGCAATCATAAGATAGTGAATTCTACGTCACTTCTTTATGCAAAAGGCCGAAAACTATTTTGAGGGCGGAACTAAATACAGAGGCCGTTTTCTTTTTTTTTTATACGATAAATTCGTTCTGATATTAATGGGAGAAACAACAAAATCTTAGAAGACGGACCACCGAGAATTATGAGGTCTAAAGACTCCGGGTTCATTTCGACTGGATTTGGAGCCAATTAGAATAACAAAAATGATTTGAATATTCAAACAGATGCGGAATTTCTCACTTCTTTGCTTTATAATTCTTAAATGAAAAAAAGCAAATTTGAAATAAAAAATACAACTAACTTCAAAAAAAAAAAAATTCCGTAACTGTGTTTCTGCAGAAGTCATATACATTCTTTGACCTAACTTCAGAACAAAAACCAAAAGTGTATTCAGCAAAACTAATAGTAGGCCTATACTTCTCCTTCAGTCTTCAAAAAATATATATCCTGAGAACAGATCGCCGCGCTTTAAGTTGTACTGAATTTAAAACGCGTAACATCCTGTTATTATCATTAATGATACACCGTCAATTTCTTCTGCATAATAGGTCTCTGGTGCTAGCCTTAGAAATATCTTTAAATAAATATTCTGTCCTGTTTCAGGAGGGTATCATGAGATTTTCTCAGAAAATGCAGCACACTGCGTAGCAGTGACTCGCCTAGTGGAGAGGTCAACGTTAGCTTTGGCGAGACTCAGCTACTCAGTGTGAAAAGGCAGGGCACAGGCCTCATTTTACCGTTTCTGCAACATACAATTATGAATAACTTTGAGGCATCATTATGCAGTTTGAACTGCCGAAAGGGGAAAACATGGGGATTTTCTCGGCGTGGGACGCTAAAGTGATAACTATTAACCCTGAAGAAGGACGAAAAAAAACCAACATCTTGTTTCTCATTTTCTTCACAAACATCTTATTTCTCATTTTCTTTAAAATACACGCACACACACACATACACACACACACGCACAAACACACACAGACACCGAGACAAGGCACACACGACTGCAAGAAGAAAAAGAGAAAGCGCGTCCCCTTTAGTCTCTGGATAATTGTGCGTGGGACAGGACCCATTCGTCATGTACCGCACGTGCGTGTATTAGGGTCCGATCAGGTGCGCCCACGCGGCTTTCGTACGTCATAAGGAGTTCCCAAACGCCAACGCGTCACTTTTGTTTATCGTTTATTTATGGAATTCACGTTGTGAAATATTTAGATGCCATTTTTTTTAGTTTTTTTTTATCACTTTCAGCTAAATAATCTTTATAGAGATGCTTATTTTCTAAATAATAATAATTTGTTTAAAAACAATGCAAGATTTTTATCTAAATAATATATTTTATCCGTAAATAACTGATTATTTACCTAAACAATATATTGTTTACGTAAATAAATAATGATATAGGTAAATAGCGTATTGTTGCTAAATAAGGAATTATTTAACTATAATGCATTTGATAGGCCTGCTTGGGAAGTCTCAATGCATCTAGCCTATTTAAGCCTATACCGAATACATCTTACAGCACTATTAACGTATAATGGGTACCGTCCTGTCTCTTCATAAATAAATTTGTTTGGAATGGGACATTCATGAATCTTTTACATGCTAAAGTATGAGCCCTTTCTATATTGTTTGATCTGTGAAGACCCCATACTTCAGAAGCCTACAATAATACAGGATGAACTTGAGTATCAAAAATGTTAAAATAGCTACTTCTGGAAATGTCTTTTACGTTAGAAATAGTTTTAACACATTCGAAACAATCTTTCATACCCCTCAACGCTAGTGCATTAACACCTTTATTGATGCTCAACTTTGTTGTCAACGTAAAGCCCAAATAACTATATTCATTTACTACTTCCAGTTTCTTTCCATCTAGTTGCCCATGTTCACCTCTTTTCAGAAAACCCCCTTTTCGGAAAACAATGATCTTGGTTTTTTAATGTTAATATTTAGATATAGTCTTTTACATGTGTGACGTGGGGTTTTATTGTTGCTGGGCTCCGCACAATGGAATGCTATTATCCACTCGTCTTAAGTCTTTGGGGATCGCTAGTAATCTCCCTGTGACTTAACTTAATACATTTATTTGTTTAACCCGGTCTGTGCTTAGGCTGGGGTACAGAGATAGATAGAAAAATGGTAAAAGATCACTGTCATACTAGCTCTCACACGGCTATGAAACATATGTAGTCCAGCCACTTGATAACAGTAAATATCACACATTTATTTCCTCTACTCTATACACGATTTGTAAGGTACGAAACTAACTTAAAAGTTCAAATGTCAATGCGAATGGTTCGCTCTTGAGAGTTCTAGGCAGCTACATTATCTTTATCGGGCACTGGATACTTTCTGCCCTATTGGTCAGAGTTCTGGAAGAGTGGACTACTGTGGTCCTGTGATACAGTTTTTGGTGCACTTAGTGAATGTGCACTTAGCTGTGGGTTCGAAGCGCTGCGTTGTGGTTGCTTCCTTGACAAGCTGTGTTGTTGTGGAGTCTTCTCCTTGTGGCTAGGCTGGTGGGCTCTCTTAGCTCAGTGCTTTAGAGGCCTCTGCAGACCAACGTTCAGCGACGACTTGTTTTTGTCTTTTGCCTTGTTGGGCTCACGATACAATGCCAGCTCATCTGTAACATATGAGACGAAATTCTGCACAACCCTGTATAATAGGTGTGTGCAGAGCGTCTCACTGAAGGCCGAAGTAGCCCTCAGTAATTAGCTCCACATCTCTATATATAAGCGACGAACATTCTGCTAAGTCCATGGTCCACTGGAATCTCCACATTTCAAACGGAAAGTTTCAGCTTATTCGAAACTACCAGGAATTTTCACGTCGGACTGTCAAGAAACATGGCGAAAGTACTCTGAAGGCAAGGACGCCAATGAAGAAATAATGATGGATCCCTATTTTCCGGAGCCGTGAAAGTTGCAGTTTAGTATATTAATACTGTTGTGAACGAATAAAAAATAGAGTGAAATAAGCGGTTGCCAAATTTTAAATCTCAAAACAGCGTAAAATCGCGATTTTGCAATTTTCTTTATCACTACCACATAACCTCTCAGTAATACAAAATGTACTTGCGAATCCCCTAAATAATGAAAATTGCAGTCCCCAAACACTGAATTAATTACGTTAAAAAATGCATTATTTAGCAATATCTTCTAAGTAATACTTTATTTAGAAAATTCTGCTAAATAATGCATTACATAGGTAAACAAATCATTATTTCTAAAAAAATACATTATTTAAGACAATCTGCTAAATAGTGTATTATATTGGTAAATAATTTCTTATTTAGCAACAATGCCTTTTTACCTATATCACGATTTATTTACCTAAACAATATATATTTTAGGTAAAAATAAGTTATTTAAGAAGACAATATATTATTTAGATAAATCATAAGTTCTTTACGGAGATAATTTATTATTTAGAGAAATCTTGCATTGTTTTTAAAGAAATTATCAGTTAGAAAATATGCTTCTAAATACAGATTATTTAGCCGAAAGTGGTAAAATAAATATTTTACAAAGGGAATGCCATACTTGTAGGTGTACAATATGCCTGTCCGATTAAAAGGATATAACTTCAATAGCCCCCAGAATGTGTACCACGCCTGCCTAGTCACTTCCTTGTTCCGACAGTTGTCAGTCAATGCGACCGGTTTCTTCCTGACCAGTTAGTTGCTTCTAATTATCCATACATTTACCTGTATGATACCGCCCCTTCCTGTTAGGATACATCTACTACCGGAATGTGATCTACAAGATCCTGTTTAATCGCCATTCCCGGAACTTACCTGTGGTGGTGTGTGACTTGTAACCTTAATAATAACGCAAGTCATAATTTGTTTAACCTGTTTTTTTTTTAAAATCTTGTAAACTTTGTTCTTTTTAATGCAGAGGCGAATGTGTGTTGTTTTGTCTCCGAACTCTCTTCACTCTCCCCCTAGTTCTGCCTTTTTTATATATTGAATGCAAAGATTCAGGTCAAGGTGTGTTACCTTAAGGGGCCAGTGTATCAAGAATACGTCTTAATTGTGTGACAATGAGTTTACTTGGGAAATGGCATTGTTGTCACATTTAGCGATGATATACTGGACAATGGTTGCTCAAACCTACCGCTAAGTTTTGAATTTTAGGCATCGTTCTCTTCCTCTTTATGTCAGAAAACATCTGCCAAATGTTCACACTTTCGCTGTGGTGCTATTTTTAATATCCACCTTGGTGCAGTTTAGTAGTCATGTAAATAATGAATTTATTGATTTGTTGTAAAACCGTACTTTACGGTGGGGGGGGGAGGGTGGAGAGAGAGAGAGAGAGAGAGAGTGTGTGTGTGTGTGTGTGTGTGTGTGTGTGTGGTAGATGGGGGAGAGGATAACTTAATCTTAAATTTGCCGATGGAGTAAAACTCACGGTGCATTTGAAAGGATCTATGAAGCTGAATAGTGTGATCTTTGAGCCGTTTAACAAGAATTTTCATAATTGCTCCTCTTTTTGCCAATATGAGTTAGTTGATTAGTTATTCATTGCTTACAGGGTCCCAGTGGACTGCAAAGAGCCGAATCAGGACCACAAACTCAAGACCACAACTTGGCTGAAAGAGGACTCACCCCTAATCCACATAAAAGATCTGCCGAAAGAACCCCAGCGGTAACACTGAAGGCACATCACCAGCGGGTTACTGCACAATAAAGGCATCCCACGCAGTGGACGCTGAGGCTATACCCCGTTTACAAAAACGAAATAGAATACAAACATCAATATAAAATATAAACAAAACACATACATATAAAATGCCTACATTTCTAAATAATATTATCATAGGAAGCCCTAGTGATCATTTGGCAGAAAGCGTCCAATATTCCTAAGCTGATGCAACACAAATGAGGAGTTTTGTCGCGGAAGAGTTTTCAAGAAAAAAGGTAGATGACTGGTCTAGCGAAAAAGAAGATAGTGTATTAGATTAATAGAACAGAGTAAGAATGAGAAAGAACAAATGAGAAAGACAGCGATCGTGGGAATTTAAAGAACTAAATTTCCAAAAAGTGGGGGTACTATTTATAAAGAAACCCCCGGCAGCCCCACGGAGGCCTTTGCCAATAAAATTATACTTTTCCAATATAATTAAGGGCGGATGTACTTTCTTTCCTTTCATTCTTCTTCCTATATTGAATTCGCAGTTCAGGGTTTAGGAGCGCAAACGTTTTAGGCCGTGTGTGTATGTGTGTGTGGGTGTGCGGAGACATAAGCCTTGAAATGGGTGACTGACCTTGATTTTTATGCAGAAAATTGATGTGTGTATTAGCCACCCACTTTTTCTAAGTACATAGGAGTGCTTTTTTAGTGCATGGGAGTAAAATTGTAGTGCATGAGTGAGAGTGTTTTAAGTACAAGGGAGTGCTCTATCCGGGGCCGGAGATAACTCCAGTCAATTTTCGGGAAAATTTTGAAGAAAGTTCGACCTATTTCGTCGCCTATAGGAGACAAACTAGGTCAACTTTTGAGACGGAAAGAGCCAGTTTTGCATTAGATTCTTACATTTCTAGAAGAGGTTTGCGTTCTTTCCGTCAAAAAACCACTTTCCGATTCCTACATTCTTAATAAACCCCAGTCTTGGTGTTCTACATACTTGTGTGTGTGTGTGTGTGTGTGTGTGTGTGTGTGTGTGTGTGTGTGTGTGTGTGGGTGGGTGGGTGGGTGGGTGTGTATGTGTGTGTGTGCTTCCTTCTGTTGAACTCTCTTTCTACGTTCGATATACTTCTTTTAAATAAAGAAGGAAGATCCGTGTTATGCGTTGAATGCAAAGTTTTAGGTTAACATTTTAGCCTACCTCAGTATACTTTCTAAACCACCGCTATCTATTAATATGTGTGTAATACTAACTTCCTTTTTTGAACGCAAAGGTAGTTCTAAAAGATTCTCTTGTTCTTTTCCTTCAATAAGTTTAAAATCTTGCTAATTAGCGGACGAAAGCTACCATTCAGAAAAAAGACTTTGTTGATGCATGAACATAGACTAAACTAATAGCCATCCATTATCAATAATCTGCGTAAATCTGCCTCTGAATCGTAAAGCTGAAATGCAATTTCTCCGTGAGATAAGGTAATTTCTCTGTTATATCATTTCGTATTCGTATTTGAATCTCAGATCTCGCGGCTAATGCACCAGGATAAGCGTATCCACCAGTTAATGTACGACTCTCATTGTTTAACCCCAACGCGCGTTTTAAAATATTTGGGTCTAACTATGCAGTTCTAGATATTGATTAATTGCTTTATGATCGGTATGCTTATAATTGACAATTAATACCAGTTTCTGGTCCTGATTTGGCTGGGAAGCGTCCGCTGGACCTAAAGCAATAACCATGTAATGTAATACAGTTTGAGACTGCTTTTTTTCTTCACACGCTACATAATATAAACCGCATTGATTAGCTTAGCATACATAACGTAGATTTGACATTTTTGAAATGAAGAGTAACTTTTAATTAAAATAAATTAGCTTTATATATATAAAGAGCAAACTCCAGATTGTTTATCCTTGTGCTGAAAATACACATTCTTCAACTGAAATGATTCTTTTTCATTTCAGTTGAAGAATGTGTGTTTTTAGCACAAGGATAAACAGTCTGCAGTTTGCTAAGATTATTTCCTTTATAAGGACGTTTAGAATAGAGATCTCTTAACTTCTATATTTATGGAGTGAGGGTGGAGAGGGGAAGGTGTGAAAGGGGGAGGAAGAGAGGGGGAACAAACATTGTTACTACAATTTAAAGAATCCCTTTAACAGATCTTGACGTGCTGATGAACCCGGAAAGTATAGTTGGATCTTCTATGGCCTTCATACCCACAAATAGATGTCATTGCAAGAAAATGCCAAGACGTTTTCAACTGTTCACACATTTTTACTTTCATGTAACCGATTTTGACCGCATATTATATTATATTATATTATATTATATTATATTATATTATATTATATTATATTATATTATATTATATTATATTATATTATATTATATTTTCAAATGTTATTTTCAACGACTTTCCACATACTTCGCTTTCTAACTTTGATCTTTAACACACTCATTAGTTTCTTCCCACAAGTATAACTCTCTCACACCCGCCCCTCCCCCTCCACGCCCTACCCCTCTCCCCCACCACCATCATGCACCCCCCCTATTTTTTTTTGTCTTCCCCTTCACTTGGAAATCTTTTTTTGTCTAAAAATTCCTTTTCTTTTTATAAAAATGTCTTTTTTTAATTTCTTGTATTTCTATCAATGTTCTGTTGTTGTTTCCTGTCGTCCGCCAGTGATATTTTGACACATTATTATGATTTGGGTAGTACTTATTTAAGCCTTGTGCTTTTGTGCGCCCTGATGTTTTGCATTGTAATAATATCTGGTTTGTTTGTTGAATAAATTTATGTTAAAACAAATAGATAAGACCTTGGAGGGCGTAATTGATTTTAACATGGACGCAGGTTGTTTGCTTTCGGAAAAGGAAAACTATTACATGTACTCCAACACAAATACTTTCTTTCAGTATTAGCCCAAATGGACAAGAAATGTTAATGTACTACTTTCCGTCTGTCAACCGGTCAATGTAAGGGATTAGAACAGTTCAATTATTCTTTTATTATTTGTTTGAAAAGTTCTGGCACCATAGGGAAGTTTTATTAGTGTTCAAACACAGCGTTTCTTTAGATGAGTTTGAATAAACGGGGTGTTTTCTGTGTGTGAGACACATATTGCGACATTGACAACGGCCTTTATAAGTTATACTATTTATTACTACTTACATTTTCAATAAATAGCAATCTATGATTTTATTAAGGTTATAGGGTGTTAAAGGGTTTAGGTTACGTCGAAGATTTCTTTTTGTTACGCTTCATTAACCAAATATTCATCAAAACTGTGTAGCTGGGACAACTTTATTTTACACATTTTCACAGCAGCTAAGCGCAAAACCTTTGTCGCAGCCCGTTTAGTTATTCTCAATATGGTAAAAGCGTGGTTTAACTGTGTGCTTGTATGTCCTTTCGCGCTTTGTATGTATGGCTATGTTGTTGATGTCTTGCTTTGGGTATGCTTTGCTTGTTTGCTGATGTTGGTTTTAAGCACTAAAAGTTAGAACTCGCCGGTTTAGACACAGCTTCTTCACCTCTCAGTACCAGTGTCCTCAGTTATCCACAGAGCATGAGGTGTTATACTTAAACGCCAATTTATTATTATTTGCGATAATGTGTTAGTGGTGCAATTCTGATTCTTTAATGTATTTTATCTCATTATGTTTTAATTTAGATACCCATGCGGGTATGCGTGAGTATGCGTGTGCGTGTGCGTGTGGGGGTTGCGAGTGGGCGTGCGCCTGTGCTTTACTCCTTAAAATAACCTTCTCTATCGGAGTATTTTAATGTTTTAATGTCCAGTGGAAGGTTGTTTGTTGTTGCAGAGGGACTGAATGTTTTACCGCATCACCAAAACAAAATCCTATGTATTTTGAATTCATTGGGTAATAAAGTGTCTTGAACTTAATTATCGTGCTTTCTGTGTGTTGCATGTATATGTAACTGGATGTAATTGTACAGCGCCTTGAGCATTTGTATGAAAAAGCCCTATATCAAATATACTTTATTATTATTGAAAGGTTGGTGGAAGAGAATATTCAATTAGGCCTACTTCCTTTTCCAATATAATACTAAGTCGATCAGTCACTCAGTCAATCAATCTACCAAACACGGAATCTTTTGCACTGCGCAGAAACAGTTTCACATGTAAATGCTACATCCGGATTGTTTCATGTGCTTTATGCCGCATAGGTCTACATATAGAAGGAAGCTCGTTTGATCAAACTGACATTTTCAAAGTCAGAACTTGACAAGGGTCGCGTGACCCCGGATATCGCATACACATGAGAAGTTTTCGGTGATTCTGAGTTTCCTAATGCAAAGTCAAATGTAAAGTTATCGCCTAATTAGGACCAGGTCTATTCTATTTCAACACTTAGCTTTTTGTCTTTTCTATTTTTGTGCGAAGTTGTTCAATTGTGTTGTTCCGTTTTTACATTAGTATGAATGTTTCGGCGGTTTTCAATGCCAAACAGCAAGTCACAACACGTGATCTGAGGTTGGTGGTGAGGTGAGAGGGAGGCCGGAAAAGAGAGAGGAGAGAGAGAAGTTGGAATCCGTTACAAAACTAATGATCGACTTAAAAAAAGTAAAAATTTTAAATAATATAAATGACATAAAGAACCTGCCTCGCCCATACACCTGTTAGCCCTACCATGCGTGATATGATACTATTAAAAGATTTAGCGCATCGCATTTTCATGTTTGCCACGTTCTGTCACTTTCAAAAAATATGGATGAAACGTGGTAGGCTTTAGAGACATAGTCCGCACAAGTGCCGCAAATAAACAAGAATTATGTAGTTATGTAAGAACATGCCTATTATTTATAATTCCACGTTTTTCTTTCAAGTGACATTATTAAAATGTTTCGTTGCCTTTCTGTGCCTGACACAAACTGTCACCTAGGTTTTTTTTGTTTTTTTTTAATGTGTGAAGCAAAGAAAGCCTCGAGATCTTAGTAATTAACCTAACTATTTCACAAGTACAATAAAAAAAAAAAAAGCTTTATAACCTAATTTCACATTTTATATTTCTATGAACATTAATTAATAAAAGTGACACTAACGAAAAGTTTAGACGCATTTACATGCATATCCCTCTAAAACTGCCTTTTTAGGAGAAGGGGGGGGGGGGCCGGGAGGGGTGGTGGTGGCAAAGAAGTTGGAATGAGTAAGAAATGCATTAGGATACGAATACTATTCCAACTAATTGGCGCAAACAATGAAAACGACAGTAAGAACATGCCTAGCATTTTCGAAAAGTTGTTCCACCTCAACCCCCTCCTCTACTCCCCCCTCCCCTCTACCACAATGAAACTATTACAATAATTCAGCGAATTCCTGTTCATGTACGTGCTAGACTAACACCGTCACCTTTAAGAAGATGGACGAAACGAGGTGGGCGTTGAGATAGCCTACTAATATAATAATCCGCCCAATTTTTGGCGAATTAAGAAGATTTAGTACTTAAGTAAAAACATGTTTATTCATGATATTTTATTCGTTTTTCTTCCTAATGAAACTACTGCAATATTAGGGCGCATTTCTGTGCCTGCCACGGACTGTCTTTATTAATTATTTATTTATTTAATCGTTCTTAATTAGCGCTTTTCCAGCTCAAAAGCTGCTCAAAGCGCTGGCCGATACAGGATCTAGCTCAACCGCCAGAGTCGCCACACTGTCGTCAAGTTTTAAAGAAGACACATGGAGCAAAGGCAGCGTTAATATCCTAGCAATTAATCTAACTATACTTTAACAACATGCTTATTGTACTTTAACATACTTATTTCTAATGACACTACTAAACGTGACACCAATAAGTGGTTCTAAAGCATTTTTACGCCTGTCCCTAAGAACTCTTTTTTCCCTTCTATTTTCAAGATAATGAATGGAGTCAGAAAGGCGTTGAGATTCTACTAATCCACCTAATTATAGTAAGATGTAAAAATGGCATTAAGCAGCCCATTCTATACTTCGTTTTGTCAGCACAGTGACTATAAAAACAAAATTTTGCGCATTTTGATGCCTGTTAAATCTGCCACCTGTTTTAAGAAGATGGGTAAAGTCAAATGGAGGTATTGGACGCAGTCAATCTAAGTGTCAAAAATACAAAACTAATTTCCTTTTCGTCTTCTGAAAGCGGTCTCCTTCATGTTTGAGTCATAAATGTGAGTTTGTAATGTATGTGAGCGTGTATGAATAGTACAGATCGCCGCTCTTTAAGACTGATTGGTTAATTGGGGGAAAATGCGCATTCATTATTATTATTGTTATTATTATTAGTAGTAGTAGTAGTCGTAGTAGTAGTAGTATTTAAATAATAAATATCATTGATTTTAGTAGTAGTAGTAGTAGTAGTAGTAGTAGTAGTAGTAGTAGTAGTAGTAGTAGTAGTAGTAGTAGTAGTAGTAGTAGTAGTAGTAGTAGTAGTAGTAGTATGAGGAATGTGTCGAGATACTACAGTAGTCCACCTAATTATCGCAAAATGTGAATAATATTAAGAACATATACTTAAACTATTCTATTCTAAACCTTTTCTTTCTTTTTTTCAACAGTGACTGCACTGAAAACGTTTGTGCGCATTTGCATGTCCTTTCGAAATATGTCAGTGTCACCTTTATAGATAAGAAGATCGGTGCTTCGCGTTATAGCTTCATCTGTACTCTGCATTATTATGATGCATGTAACCTTCGATCGTACACCACGAATAAAGAATTAATAATAGACTGTTCAAATGTGGGAATAAATAATAAATATAATTGATTCATTTTAGTGAATGTAGTTTTAAATGCCGTTATAAAACGGACACAAATAGGGTAAAAAGGATACATACATACTCTCTCTCTCTCTCTCTCTCTCTCTCTCTCTCTCGCTCTCGCTCTCTCTCTCGCTCTCTCTCTCTCTCTCTCTCTCTCTCTCTCTCTCTCTCTCTCTCCATTAATTATCTTTTAACTAGGATTCCCATCAGTTCAGTGGGTAGATTACCGTCCCCGGACACAGTAGCGTATAGGGGACTAAAGGATTCCCATAATATTTGAGACCTTATTTATGTATTTAAATTTTCCGCTGAATAAAACAAAAAATATTTCATCAGTGTTGGTATGCCAAATTGCATCGATCGAAAATGACCAACTGCCTACTTCAGAGCTTTCTGTGTTTGTAGATCCACCAAAGATTTAGCGTCATTACTTCGTGGGGTGGCGCAGTGGAGTAGTTGCCGGTTTCCTATGCCAAAGGTCGCGGGTTCGATTCCCGCAAGGGGCGAGCCTATGTGACTTAGTACGAGACTATTCAGGTCCCCGAGGGTTTTTTCCGGGTACTCCGGTTTCCTCCCTCTCTTCAATAATGGAATTGGATGTGGTCAATCTAAAATTTCACAAATTTCACAAATTTCACAATCTAAAAAAACATCACAAACAAAAATTTCACATTACTGGATATTGGAGCCATTGTTTTTCCTCCCTCTCTTATCTCTCCAGAATTATTCCCTCCATGTCCCACGAGTCTCCTCACTGAAAAAAAAAAGTAGGAATGTTCGATTATAAAATGTACATATCATTGTAGGGTCCATTTGTGAAAACAAATAAAAGGCATCCTCTGGGGAGGCAACTCTGCTATTGTCAAGAATACGGTTTACACAGTGATAATGTTTGGACTACACGAACATCGAATATTTTGGGAGTGTGAAAGGACAATTGACATTTTTGACGAACATGGACGATTTCATAATATTTAAGAAAGATTATAGTCTAATGTTTAAAATAAATGATTATGGAGAATTTGGGGAAGCGGAAGATTGAGGTCGGGCACGCCTTTCCAGATCGCGTGATCATTATATGTGTGAACCCATGGCACATGCACACATTCTTACAAAATACCGGTAAAATTCCGAGGCGCAGTCTTTCAGTTTAAAAAATTTTTTTTTTTTAGCAACCATGGCATTTGCACCGCACCACACACGCGTGCAACACAAACGGTTCCTACCCGGCCTGTGACACTTCCTACTTCTTCTTCTCTAGCTTACACACACACCCACACGCACACACAAGTATGTAGAATACCAAGACTGGGTTTTACTAAAAAACACGTATTACATTATATTACATTACATCATTATTGCTTTAGGTCCAGCGGACTCTTCCGAGCCAAATGAAGACCGGACAACCCCTGATCCGCATAAAAGACCCGCTGAAACAACCCTAGAGGTAAAACTGAAAGCTCTCCACCAGCCAGTCTCTTTACAATAAAGACACCCCACGCAGGGAACGCTGAGGCTGTACTCTATTTTATCGAGCCCCTGTTTACAAAAACAAAATAGAATACAAACATCATTATAAATTATCAACAAAAAACTTAGATATAAAATGCCTACATTGCTAAATAATAACATCATAGGAAGCCCTAGTGACCACCTGGCAGAAAGCGTCCAATATTCCCAACTGATCCAACAGACCTCATACACAAATAAGGAGTCTTGTCCCGGAAGAGTTTTCAAGAAAAAAGGTAGGTGACTGGTCAAGCGAAGAAGAAGATAGTATAGCAGATTGATAGAACAGAGCAGGAATGAGAAAGAGCAAATGAGAAAGACAGCGACAGTGGGAATTTAAAGCACTAAATTTCCAGAAAGTGGGGATGCTATTTATACTGAAACCCCCGGCACCCCAACGGGGGTAGAAACACGTATACACACGCACAAACACCAACACACACACGCACACACACACACACACACAGAATATCGATATTCGTGTTTCCAGACTTATCTGACAAAATGTTGTCTGTCGGTCGGTCCGCTGGAAGCCCTATCTCAAGAACCACTGAACGGATTGTGACCAAACTTCATACTAACTTTACCTAGGTTAGTGGCCTGCCTCCCGTGCCATCACAACTGCTTTACCCAGAAGGTCAAGGTCATTGGAGTCATTTTGTTGATAAACACGTTTTGGTCAATATCTCCTAAACGGATACAGCAATTTTGTTGAGTTTTGGTATACAGATATTTAGTTAGTTCAGTAGTAAGTCATTGTTTATAGGGTTCAACGGATTGCAAAGAGCCAAATCAAGACCACAACCTGGTTGAAAGAGGACTCAGCCCTGATCCGTATAAAATATCTGCTGAAACAACTTTAATGGTAAAACTGAAGGCACTCCACCAGCCGGTCACTTTACAATAAAGGCATCCCATGCAGGGGACGCTGAGGCTGTACCTAATTTATCGAACCAACGTTTACAAAAACAAAATAGGATATAAAGATTATTAGAAAATGTTAACAAAACACATGCATATAAATGCCTAAATTGCTAAATAATAAAACCATAGAAAACCCTAGTGACCATTTTGGCAAAAAGCGTCCAGTATCCCCAAGCTGACCCAACAGACCCCATATACAAATAAGGAGCTTTGGGAGAGTTTTCAAGAACAAAAGGTAGGTGACTGATCCAGCGAAGAAGATAGTAGATTGATAGAACCGATCAGGAAGCCGACTTTTGGCATTGCACTGGAAGCAGGGATGCTATTTCTGAGAGCTATATTTGTAATAAGAGGAGTGAGTAATTAAAACACACAATGCGTGTTTGTGTGACATTGGTTCTGCGCATTACCCTCGCAAAAATGCTCCTAGTTCTCATTCTATTTCTTTATTTGTAAGTAGTTTCTATAGTTTTCTTTTTTCATTTGTTCCTCAGCACTGCTGCACTGATTTTGCGTGAACTTTTTAAAATAGTGACAGCCGCACATTGCCGTCTCAAAGATATTAGTGATTAACCTAGAATGTAGATGGAGGTTTCTAAAAATGGTTAGGCCGTTCCGAGAGTGTAATTTGCCAAACTGCGCAGAGCCTACAATGCACTTCATAACAGTAACGTTACATTATCTTCAGCGTCAGGGAGAGCTTTGACCACCAGAACCCCCCTCTTTTCTCTTACACCCCCCTCCCTCTCCCCACCTCAAGGCCTTCGCCCCTGGAAACTGGACCCTGGACACAATTTGGAACCACCCCCTTGTCACGTGGGGTTTATGGGCTCTGCACAATGGAATTATGGACCCTCACGTTTATTCGGTGGGAACGGCTAGTACGTCACCCTATGAATTACTTTAATAAATTTATTTGTTTAGCTCGTTCTGTGTTAAGGTTGGGGTACAGAAATAGATAGAAAAATGGTAAAAGATTACTGTCACACTAGCTTTCACACGGCTATGAATCATATGTAGTCCAGCCACTTGATAACAGTTAAAATCACACATTTATTTCTTCTACTCTATACAAGATTCTCTAAGTACTAATCTAACTTAAAAAGTCTCAGTCACTGCTAATAGTTCGATCGCTGATAGTCTATGCAGCTGTTCTATCTTCATCGGGCACTTGCTAGTATATCTCATGTAGATTTGGACTACTGTGGTCCGTGTTACAGTTTCTGGAGAGTTGGACTACTGTGGTCCTGCTATGATCAGTTTAAGTGCACCTTGGCGTGTTCACTTAACTGCTAGATGGTGCGTGCGAAGTCCTTCTGTGAGGTAGCTTCTGGTACACCTTTGTCGTTGTGTAGTTGGGTTCCCTTGCCACGCTGTGGGGTCTGACAGGGTGTTTTACCGGGTCGCTCGTTCCGTCTTGTGCGGTAGAGGTTCCTCAACCAACTAGTCGTTTCTGTGGAGTGGGGTGCACAGGATAGCTCGGGATAGCTCGGGATAGCTCGGGATAGCTCGCCTGTCCGTCTGCAATATAAGAGACGAAATTCTGCACAACCCTTGAATAATCGGTTTGTGCAGAGCGTCTCACTGAAAGCCAAGTAGCCCTCAGTGATAGCTCCACATCTCTATACATAAGCGACGAACATTCTGCTACTTCCGGGTTCCACTGGAATCTCACTCTAAATTCCTATACATACATAAATATCAAACGTAGCTAACTATACACATACAGAATTAATAATATTATAAACATTCAGTGGTACAGCCACTGGCCTGCAAACATACATATAAGTTAAACAACAGTGGTTCCGTACGGCATACAACATGGCGGCGCAACCGGTCGTGTTTCGCCACGTGTTCGGCGTTTCCACATGGTCACACAAATTCGGATTAACAATTCACATTTATGCATAGCAAATTCCACAAACATAATTTCAACAATAATATAAATATATCACGATGAAACAGAAGGGTGTTCATTTACCTGTTTGACAAGTTCAGGCCCGTAGTGACTTGATAGAATTCTAAGATTCTTCAGTCCTGCTTCCTGGTCTATGTGTGAAGAGATTTCTCTGCCAGCTTTCTAGCTGTTAACACTTCGGTGTATTACTCCCAACTGACCAAAGATAAGCTAGGTTTGGACCCAGTCAAACTGGCTCGAACCGCTTTGCGTAAGCTCCCATTGGTTAAAATGTTTACGACTCTCGTAATTACGATGATGTCATGGCCTCAGCCAGCGTCAACTATCACTGTGTGTATGATCGGCAGTATGCTACCGCTACGCTTGATTACTTTCATCGTCTGCTCCTAACTTTGAAATTCTAATATTATATATACTAACCAAGCTAAATATTAAAATAAGCAGAGTTAATACTAGCCAGTTCGTGACAGGCTCCCTCAACTGAAAAAAGGCGATGACTACTGGATTCGACCTTTTTCTACTACAGAGCCTAGTTTAACACTGCACTATCCTAGGGTCCTATTTACAAACTACTTAAGTTGCTCTACCTGAGCTGCAATGCTGTGCCAGGTAGCTATGGACACTAGTGACAGGGTATTACTGGGCGGGGACGAATTCTGGTGCTGTGGCCCTTAGTTGTGTTGGGTGGGCGACAGCTGCTGTGTCCTCCACGAGATGGCGACTGAGGTAGTCGGCTCCGTGGTTCTCTTTGCCGGGGATGTACTCGATCTGGAATGAGTACGCCTGAAGGGTGAGTGCCCATCGCATCAGGCGAGAGTTCAAAGATTTGGAGGCTGCCAGGAACGATAGTGGTTGGTGGTCCACCTGAACTGTGAAGTGGGTCCCATACAGGTAGAGTTGAAACTTCTGTATGGCCCAGACTAGTCCAAGACATTCTTTCTCCGACGTGGCGTAGTGGGTCTCGGCGGGTCTCAATTTTCTGCTGGCGTAGGCGACAGGGAATAGCGTCTCTGCATTCTTGGGGTCGCGCTGTAGCAGTACTGCTCCGAGGCCTAAGTCGCTTGCGTCGGTGCGAAGAACGAATGGCTGAGTCAAATCGGGTAGGTGGAGTACTGGCGCCGATGTCATTCTGTCCTTGAGTGCTTGGAATGCCGTCTCACATTCGGCTGTCCATACAACTTTGTCCGGGGCGATTTTCCGGGTTCCATTTGTCAGTGGTACGGCGATGCTGTTGTAGTTGGGGATGAACTTCTGGTAGAAGCCGCATAGTCCTAGAAACGACTGCACTTCCTTCTTGGTCTTGGGCCTAGGAGCGTCGAGTAGGCGTTTCACTGTCTTTTCTACCGGTCGCAGGCTTCCTTGACTGATGGTGTGTCCCAGAAATTCTAGTTCTGTGAATCCAATCTGACATTTGGTGGGTCTTGCCGTCAATCCCGTGTCTCTGAGGCGGGCGAGTAGTTGTTGTAGGAGCGTGACATGTTCCTCCCACGTAGGCGTAGCGATGAGGATGTCGTCCATAAACGAGTGTAGGTGCTCGCTGCTCAGGGGTGCCAGGAGTTTTCGCATCATGGCGCTGAAGATGCTGGGTGCGTTGTGTAGTCCGAATGGAAGCACGTTGAACTCGAAGTGTCCTTCCATAGTGCTGAAAGCTAGGTACTTTCGGACTTGCGGTTGCACTGGTATCTGATAGTATCCTTTGCTGAGGTCGATGCGTGAGAAGTACTTCGCTCGCTGTAGCTTGGCAAATAGGTCTGTCTGGTCCGGGAGTGGCTCTGGCTGGAACTGCGTTACCGCATTCAGGAGTCTGAAGTCGATGCACAGTCGATGCTCTCCGTTGGGTTTTCGCAACAATACCGTGCCTGCGCTGTAGGGTGAAGTAGACTCTGAGATGATTCCGGCTGCCAGTAAGGTGTCTATCTCTTCCTTGATGGCTCGCTGCTGCGACAGTGGCATCGGGTAGAGCTTCTGGCGGACGGGTGTTGGGTCGGTCACCGTTAAGGTTACTTCGACGAGGTCTGTCCTCCCTGGTCGGTCTGTGAGCACAGTCTGATGTTGGCGAATGACCTGTCGTACTTGCTGTTGCTGTTTAGCGGCTAGGTCTCCGTTGAGTATCACGTCTTTGTAGGTTTCTTTGGAGTGCAGGGGATACTCTACTGCATTGGTCTCCATGCTTTCTCCTTCTTCCGCGATGGCGATGGCTAGCAAGTTGTGAGTGCTGGGGGTCGCTGGTCTGTCCGTGTATTTCTTGAGGAGATTGATGTGGTGGTATCGGGCTCTCCCGTTCACCTCTACTTGGTAGACTGTCTTGGATTTCTTGGCAGTCACCCGGTACGGTCCTCTCCAAGCGATGTCCAGCTTGTTGGTTCCACTTGGAAGTAAGAGTAGCACTTGATCGCCGACTTGCAGTTCTCGGTCCTTAGCGTGGCGGTTGTAGTACTTCGCCTGACGGGCTCTTGCCTTCTTCAGTGCTTCACCAGCTTTCTTCCACGTTGCTTTGAGGGTTTCCTGCAGGTCTGCGACGTACTTGGTGGCACCTCTTGGTGTGTCGTCTATCTTGGCTTCCGTCCAACTTCTGCGTAGGGCTTCTAGCGGTCCTGCTAGAGGTCTGCCGAATAGCAATGTTGACGGGGTGTAGCCTGTGGCTGCATGGGGCGTTTCTCTGTATGCGAACAGTGCCGCATTCACGTAGGTGTCCCACGCTTCTGGATTGTCGTCGGCGACTTTCCTGAGGATGGTGAGAAGGGTTCCATTCAGTCTTTCTACTTGTCCGTTGCTGGCTGGGTGGTATGGTGGTGTGCGAATGTGATGAACTTGTATCAACTCGAACACGTCTTGCATCAGGCGGCCGGTGAACTGAGATCCGTTGTCCGTTCTAATGCTGTCCGGGAATCCGACTCTGGTAAAGATGGCGATGAGTGCATCTGCAATCTTCTTGGTGTCGATCGCTGGCAACGGGACTGCTTCGCACCACATCGTACATGCGTCGACGAGTGTGAGTAGAAATCTGTTCCGCTTCTTGGTCATGGGCAGTGGTCCTACTATGTCTACTGAGACTTGCTGGAATGGCACGCCGACTACTACTGATGGTCCTAAGGTAACTGGTACGGTGTGATGTCGCGGGGAATATCGTTGACATTGGTGGCAAGATTTCACGTAGCGCTTGACATCCTCCGTGATTCCTGGCCAATAGTAGTGTGCGCTGATTCTCTGCACTGTGGCTCCAATTCCCATGTGTCCGCTGAGTGGCATGCTGTGGCCTAACTCTAGTACTTGGGCTCGAAGGGTGGCTGGTAGTACTAGTTGGGTGTGATCTCCATCTCCTTGACGATGTAGAACTCCCTCTTCCATGTAGAAGTCTCCCTTGTGCGGGGGTGTGTGCGCCTTGGGTAGCTTCTGGAAGCACTTCGCTATCGAGGTGTCTTCTTTCTGTGCTGTTTTGATCTCTTCGAGTCCTGGATTCGGAGCGAACTCGGGCTGGGGTGGTTGGGTTTTAGCTTGGGCCCTGGTTTGCACTGCAGCTATCTCTACAGTTTTAGGGGGCGTGCCTAAGAACACATACCTACAACCTAGCACTAGATCATACAGGGGTTTCTGTAAAACAGCTGCTTGGATTCGTCCTGTGACGTACCTACTCTCTACTTCGATCCATGCTATTGGGCAAGTAGTCGTCGGTTTCGTCAAGTCTGCTCCTTGTAAGTCGACTGTCTTGTCTGTCAAGTCCGCGCGCGATACAAGAGATTCGCTAACTATCGCGTCGTATGATAGACCTGTGTCATACAGACAGTTCGCTTCCTTACCGTTGACCTTGACCGTGTCTGTCACCGATGGGTGATCTCCGAGTGTGGGTGGCTTGTTACCGCTGCTTTGAGTTAGAACTCTGTGCGCTGGCCGGCTTTCGCGCTCTTCCCTACGTTGTGCGGCCAACTTGAAACATTCTGCGGTGGAGTGATTGTTTCTGTTGCAGAACGAACAATACCGTCTCTGTTCTGCGGGACCTCTTTTCCCGAATTCCGTGTTGGTTCCTTTATTTTGCCCAGGTCTGGGGTTATTCGGCTTATTCGCGGTGCGCTCTTCCCGGTTAGGGCTTCGTTTCTGTGCCTCTTTCCCGTTAGGCTTTAGGTCTCGCCTGAAGCTCTTGGCTTCTCCGTGGGCGGCCACGTACCTATCTGCGACCTTGACCAGATCTTCTAGTCTTTCCGCGCCCTGCTCTACTGAGAATGTTCTCAGCTCGGGGGTCATGGTTTCCCGTAGCTGTTCCCATACTAACAGTTCTGTCAGTCCATCATACGTCTTAGCCGTGGCTGACTGGCTAATCCACTTATCCAGCGTTGTGGACAACCGATCCGCGAACTGCGCATAGCTCTCTCCTTTCACTCTCCGATTGGTGCGGAATTTTTGCCGATAGCATTCTCCTGTTAGTTCGAATCCCGTTAGGAGTGTCTCTTTTACTTTGTGATAGTCCGTCACTCTCTCAGTCGGTAGCTTACTGTAGATGTCATAAGCCTTTCCTCTAAGTCCTTGACTAAGCTTGAAAGACCAATGAGTGGGATCTAGTTTGTACTCTGTTGCTAGACGCTCAAACCTAGTCAGATAGAGATCTAGACCTTCTTCTCTCTCATTGAATGTTCCCAGTGGAAATGACATTCCTTGTACAGGGTTGGGTGCTACCTCTAGCTGATCTGAGTGGGGAGGGGTTGAGGAAGAACTTGAAGCTCCTGATCCTAATCTCCTCAGCTCTAACTCATGCTGTCTGTCTTTTTCTTTTTCTGCCCTTTCTTTTTCTTTTTCTGCCCGCTCATACTCCCATCTCCTAACTTCTGCATCTCTCTCTGCTGCTAATGCTGCCTTCTTTTGTTCTACTTCTAACTCTGCTTTCTTTTGCTCTGCTTCTAAGGCTAGTTTCTTCGCCTCCCTTTCTGCTGCTCTCTCTGCCTTAGCCTCCTGTTTCTCTACCTCTGCATTGATATACGCAATTAGGTCTGCCCCTGCTAAGTGTAAAGCTTCTCCTAGTTCCTTGAAACGCAATCTCAAGGCCACTGGGTCCGACATTGCCAAACGTGTCTATGAACAACCTCTGAATCACGTGGAATACCAAAACACTAGCAATATTGCAAGTCAATAACAACAATGCAAAGACAATCAATAATAGAATAAAACAAGAGTCAAATGGCATACAACAGTTATTTAAGCAAAACCTGCAAAAGAACAATGCAACATACAGGCACAAAAATATTTGAAGCAAAAAAGTTTTTAACTAAAGAATAGTGCACCACAACTGATCAGTGTTATACCCTTACACTATTCTAAGTTATTCTACTTCTACTACTGTTATCTAATTTTATTGTACTTAGGTCCGGTTATACCCAATTCCTATTATACACAGATCCTGGCAGGCTCGCCAATTAAAGTGTCACGTGGGGTTTATGGGCTCTGCACAATGGAATTATGGACCCTCACGTTTATTCGGTGGGAACGGCTAGTACGTCACCCTATGAATTACTTTAATAAATTTATTTGTTTAGCTCGTTCTGTGTTAAGGTTGGGGTACAGAAATAGATAGAAAAATGGTAAAAGATTACTGTCACACTAGCTTTCACACGGCTATGAATCATATGTAGTCCAGCCACTTGATAACAGTTAAAATCACACATTTATTTCTTCTACTCTATACAAGATTCTCTAAGTACTAATCTAACTTAAAAAGTCTCAGTCACTGCTAATAGTTCGATCGCTGATAGTCTATGCAGCTGTTCTATCTTCATCGGGCACTTGCTAGTATATCTCATGTAGATTTGGACTACTGTGGTCCGTGTTACAGTTTCTGGAGAGTTGGACTACTGTGGTCCTGCTATGATCAGTTTAAGTGCACCTTGGCGTGTTCACTTAACTGCTAGATGGTGCGTGCGAAGTCCTTCTGTGAGGTAGCTTCTGGTACACCTTTGTCGTTGTGTAGTTGGGTTCCCTTGCCACGCTGTGGGGTCTGACAGGGTGTTTTACCGGGTCGCTCGTTCCGTCTTGTGCGGTAGAGGTTCCTCAACCAACTAGTCGTTTCTGTGGAGTGGGGTGCACAGGATAGCTCGGGATAGCTCGGGATAGCTCGGGATAGCTCGCCTGTCCGTCTGCAATATAAGAGACGAAATTCTGCACAACCCTTGAATAATCGGTTTGTGCAGAGCGTCTCACTGAAAGCCAAGTAGCCCTCAGTGATAGCTCCACATCTCTATACATAAGCGACGAACATTCTGCTACTTCCGGGTTCCACTGGAATCTCACTCTAAATTCCTATACATACATAAATATCAAACGTGGCTAACTATACACATACAGAATTAATAATATTATAAACATTCAGTGGTACAGCCACTGGCCTGCAAACATACATATAAGTTAAACAACAGTGGTTCCGTACGGCATACAACATGGCGGCGCAACCGGTCGTGTTTCGCCACGTGTTCGGCGTTTCCACATGGTCACACAAATTCGGATTAACAATTCACATTTATGCATAGCAAATTCCACAAACATAATTTCAACAATAATATAAATATATCACGATGAAACAGAAGGGTGTTCATTTACCTGTTTGACAAGTTCAGGCCCGTAGTGACTTGATAGAATTCTAAGATTCTTCAGTCCTGCTTCCTGGTCTATGTGTGAAGAGATTTCTCTGCCAGCTTTCTAGCTGTTAACACTTCGGTGTATTACTCCCAACTGACCAAAGATAAGCTAGGTTTGGACCCAGTCAAACTGGCTCGAACCGCTTTGCGTAAGCTCCCATTGGTTAAAATGTTTACGACTCTCGTAATTACGATGATGTCATGGCCTCAGCCAGCGTCAACTATCACTGTGTGTATGATCGGCAGTATGCTACCGCTACGCTTGATTACTTTCATCGTCTGCTCCTAACTTTGAAATTCTAATATTATATATACTAACCAAGCTAAATATTAAAATAAGCAGAGTTAATACTAGCCAGTTCGTGACACCCCTCCTCTCTTGTCACTCCCACTCCCCACCATGCCTCATTTTACTTTACCCTTGATCCGCCCCTGCTGCCGCCATAAATCCTACTCTCACTAATGGTCTTATAGATATTCGTCGAACAATAGATTCTAATTTCTACAATCAGTAAGCTGAGTAATGCACAATACCTGTTGATATCCAAGGTTATTACGTTATAATTTCGTCGCTTGTAGTCGTAGTGGTGGTGAGTGACTCATTTTTACGTCAGCATGAGTTTCGATTTGGAAACCGTCCATCAGATGATTTTTGTCGCGCTGTGAAAAAATAATTGTGAGGATTTAGCTTATGTCAAACTGTTTCGTCATCTTTCAGAAACTGTGTTTGTGTGTGGGTGTGCGGGTGTGTGTGTGGGTGTGGGTGTGTTTGTGTGTGTGTGTGTGTGTGTTTGTGTGCGTGCGTGCGTGTTGTGTTCAGTTGTGAAGGGCCTTTTGTACACTTTGTTTTACGAGTGCGTATTTATGAGACAAGCACTAAAACCTAGCTTAAAGTGCGCTCGCCAAAAAAAAAAAAAAAAAAAAAAAAAGAAGAACACTAAAGGGTTCCGCGAACTAAAAACTAATGTGAGCTCGCTGACGCTACTGCGCAGTTTGGCAAATTACATTCTCGGAACGGCCTAACCACTTTTAGATACCGCCATCTACACTCCCCACATACTTCATACAGCCCCCTTCACACTTGCGCCCAAGAGCGCAGTTGGCTCAGTGGTGTACGCAGTGTACTCAAATGACAGGCGATGACATTGCAGTATATACAGGCAGTGATTCAAACCCTGTTGAAGGCCTTAAGTAAAACAATAATAATAATAATAATAATAATAATAATAATAATAATAATAATAATAATAATAATAATAATAATAATAATTTTAAAATATTAAAAAAAAATTACCCTGAGACACTGTGCCCATAATTCTTCGGATGAGAGTATAAATCAAGGACGAATTTCATTGCACGCACGTTAAAGATCCTGACGCTCATGTCCTAGACGGGTGAATACCGGCTACACAAATACACCCAACACGCACTAGGTCCCTTGTCCACTAGGTCCATTGTGATTTGTCCCCATACCCGGTCGCCAAGGATTGTGCTCAGTCGTCTGGGCGTCAAATTATGCGCCCAAAGAAAGAAAGGTGGGCACCTCGGGCGGCTTGATTTAGATCCTGTATCGACCAGCGCCTTTGACGTGGAAAAGCGCTATATAAGATTGATTTAAAACAACAACAAAAAAAAAAATCCGACACTTGGCAAATGTAACCTTAATAGGGTAAGATTTGATGTATACTCTCTCTCTCTCTCTCTCTCTCTCTCTCTCTCTCTCTCTCTCTCTCTCTCTCTCTCTCTCTCTCTCTCTCTCTCTCTCTCTCTCTCTCTCTCCACCCATTTTTTTGAAGGTGGGAGGAGAGAGTGAAGAGAATGAGTTATACTACAACATCAAGCAAATCGTCTACATTGACTCGTAAACCTAACAGTGCCTTTCAAAGAGATCTAGACCAAAATTGCGCAAAAAAACTAATTCACTCTATTTGTATATAGGCCTAATTCATGCAATGTTATGTGTGTTAATATTTGCGAAACTTGAATCTAAACGTTGTGTCTGACCGTTCTGTAGGTCGTCTCCTACAACAGTAATTATTAATTAATGAACTGGCTTATTTCGCACAGGCGCCCAACCTAGCAGTGGTGCGCGACGAACATACTCCAAAGCGTTGTGGTAAGTTAACCAAGCGGGAATAATGTGTGCGTGTGGTACTGAGTGACGCGTAAGGAGTCCTTTGCCTGACTCGAGCCGTGACGTTATCGAAGAAGGAATAATATGTTGTTATTTGGACAGTCTGGCGATCGGCAGCAACAACAAATGGTTAGCTCAGGCTGTGCGGAAAAGTGGTTTTGGTGGAGGGTGGGGAATTTGTTTACACTATAACAGGTGCGGGTTGGTTGGCCCCTCTATACTGACCTTTACCTTACTTTTGCTGGACTCATGGAAAGTGAACATGCACTTCTCATCATCAATATCTCCACGTCATGATTACCCCATTTTGACGCAATATTCAATGACAAACGTAACGCGCTGTACAGTAGAACACGTGTACTGAACATTGCTTCGTGTTGGCGTAAGGGGTTTATACCACATATACTGAATGTAAGAGGTCTCGTCTGTAGGTCCATGAAATAAGCGCTTAACCCTAATGCCCAGCCGCTCAGTTGTAACCTTCACGGAAAGTTACACCGAACTATGGAAATGCCCTTTGCTAAAAATAGCATACACAGTTTGCGGCCTTCTGCACTGTTGATAGCCAACATATAAATCACCGTCTACGTTGACTATTTTCAATTTTACAATGCGTTCTAGAATGATCTCGAAGGTTTTATAAAATTATTTAGAGGGGTACGTGTAGTGTCATTTTGCTAGTATACATTCTACTACGGCCATATATCTCGTAAAACGTATGTCTATGCTGCTAAATTAGTTATAAGACTGTCACTATGCAAGCTTCCTCCTTCCCTTCTACCAAAAAAGCACTCAATTTTGCTAACATTTGCAGACGGTGATTTTGGAGCGAGCGCGCGGCGCGTCGAAAGATCCTCGTTGCGCCCGCATTTTCTAGAAAAGAAGCAGACGACACCAACCCGTCAGTTTACATTCTGTGGTGTTCTCAACCGCTGCGGTCATGGAGTTACCAGCGTTTGGAAAAGATGTGTTTGTAGCCGATTCCATCGCGAAAAAGAGACGAAAACGGGTAAGTTTTCAAGGCAAAGCATTTTTCAAACGATTGCGAGTCTGTGGTAGCACTGTCGCTTTACCAATTTTGCATAATCTTACTACCGTTTGCTGTGTAAAACAGTGTGTACATTCAATTTGCTACCGTTTGTTGCTCTGAGCCACGCCGTGCATTTTTTGTTTGAAATAATTATACTGAAAGTACTTTTTTCTGTGCAGGGAAAAACGGAGTATCTTGTCAAATGGAAAGGTTGCCCAGTAAAGTAAGTAGCTTGCAAAATTAACTTTCTTTCTGAGTTGCTATTAGATTATAATTTCTACTGACTTCTGTCAGCTAGCCGAAATGTAAACACAAAACGGTCACTGTGAGGTCATCCTTTGCAACGCGGCGCACTGGCGCGCTCAACACGGCTGCATCGATTTTCACTTTTAAAATAATTCTGTAACCGTTACTCTCAGTTGGAAACGATCTTGATGATATGAGTGACTTAGGCAAAAGTGCAACTCACGCGCACGCTGAATAAACAAGAACGTTCCTGCGTGGTTTAAATGGCACGACTTGAAGTTCGGGACAGTACAATTGTCTGCGGTTTGTACTTTATATTACAAATATTCTAATACTTTGAGTTTGATGTGATGTTTTGTTCCGTTCTTCAGGATAGTACGTGGGAACCAAGGAAAATATCTTGATACTTACCTGATTGCAGACTTTGAAGCGAGGTGAGTTATTGCATCTGAACCGTTGGTCTTTCCATGTGCCGTACCTCTCTCTCTCTCTCTCTCTCTCTCTCTCTCTCTCTCTCTCTCTCTCTCTCTCTCTCTCTCTCTCTCTCTCTCTCTCTCTCTCTCTCTCTCTCTCTCTTTCTCTCTCTCTCTCTCTTTTTCTTCTCCCTCCCCCAGTGCCGAACGTCTCTCTTCCACCCCTCTCTCTACCCCCTCCCTACCTACCTACCTCCTCCAACTCAAGCTCCTTTAGTTGCTTTTCTCATATATCTGTGTGTGTGTTCCCCTTCACCCAGATTTTACAATATTTATTATACACATTTCTAGTACTCTCTCTCTCTCTCTCTCTCTCTCTCTCTCTCTCTCTCTCTCTCTCTCTCTCTCTCTCTCTCTCTCTCTCTCTCTCTCTCTCTCAATTTTCCTCAATCTAATTTTTCCTAAATCTCATTTCTCGATCGCTTTGTCAAGAGTGCATTGGTTTGGACGCGTGGAGTCGCCACAATAAATGAATCATGTCGTTGTCAATCGATATTGATGAAATTCACTGTAGCACTAGCACACAACAGGAATACTCAGGAGTCTACTTATCATTAAATATAGCCTATGCTTTCAATTCAAAAGTTAACTAAAAATTGTTCTTTCTAAAAAAAAAAAATTGCTTCGTTGTTGAATGGAATCACTTTTGGTGAAAAGGAACAGGATCATTCCAATTGTGTGAGCTGGCAAAAACTGAGAGACTTTGGACAAACGTGTAGTGTACTTTGGTTGATGTCTGTTGGGTTTAAAAGTTGTGTGATCTGTAGTGCGTATAACACAGTACCAGAGCGATCCATAGGCCTACTACTGTACTAGTTAGTATCCATCGACCGCAGACGTTGTGACGAGACGATTGTTTTCGTTTGCGTTGTGGCTACCGGTGGATCCCCTCTGTTTCAGGGGTATGTTTTTTACAACGCGATCGAATGAATGTATAACGGTCATGACACACGATCATGGCGTTAACTTCTTTTTCTAGAACTTGTGGCTTTATTTTTGTGTCATGGTGACGTGTCCAAACAAGAGCTCGATTTCGCAAAGTAGTAGTCGAGATATAGCCCAAGTCACTGGTTTTATTGTTATTTAGATCTATCCGGAATTACCAACAGTTATTCATTATTGTAAGATGAGAGTGTCCATGGGTCTCAATTTCGTTAGCAGTTTGTGTCAACCCGGCAACTTTATTGTTGTGACTGATAAGCACAACCACTGTTTCTTGACAGCACAATAAACAAATTGGTCCATTAGAGTTGGTGATAACCGTATGCACCGATGCATGATTCACGACTCTCATTAGATTCGGTTGCCATTACAGAACGTGTCGATCTTCCTTGGCTTATTTATAACGTATCATTGCGCATAATTATTTTTATTGGAAGAGGAGGGAGAGGTCAATATAAACGAAAGGGTGAATCAAAGTAGACCTTAAGTAGGTCTCCTCTCTGAAAATCATTATCGGGAAGAGAGGGGACCATAAACTGATTTTAAAAAAAAAAAAAGTAGGCCTTGGAGGTGAGGTAACGTCTTCCTTGAATAATTTAATTTTGATTCTCCTAGACAACGTATAAATGGGAATTTATTATCTTTTGGGTATTTGGTTGTACTGTGGTGATACTGATTTTACACTTTGAACCGATGGCAGTTATAACGGTCTCCAAACGATAGTCACAAGTTCCCCATCTATATATTTATTTTGTTTATTTTTATTTTTAGAACAACGTTGGGACACATTAGGAATACTTGGCCTAAAAGGAAATGCATTGCAAATTCGAAATTTTAATTCTGAAACAACGCGGGCGTAACATTAGCACTAGGGTGTGGGAAGAAAATTTTATTATTTAATAATATGATCTTTCACTCTTTTCAGCCTGTGGTTTTGTGATAGGCCCATATTTTTTTTTTTTTTTATTATTTTGCATCATAATCCAAAACTATCACAGAACAGTGTTGCACGACTGTTATATTGTATATATATGTGAAATTATTTCATTGAGGGCGGGGATTGGTGCGTGTTGGGGAGAGGTGTAGAGGAGGGGGCGGGGAGGGGGGGAATGGAAGGAATACTCTAAAGTTATGGAAGAAGAAGAACTTGCATGGTTCGATGTCAAGTGACGTAAAATGCATGACACGACGAGTGTTTCTATTTTTGGCCCCGTTAAATTTAGTTACTGTGTTAAATTCCAGCGTTGGTCCGAGTTCTATTTTTGGTAGCATCGGTGTTGGCACGCGTCAGAACTTCAGACACCGGTATGCAGATTTTATCAGTACTGATGACAGGATGACATGTCCAAAAACAAAACGAAGTTATACTTGAATGTTAAGAGCGTGCTTCACACAGAACGGATGGAAAAATTATCAAAAACAAAAGTATATATATAGCACAATGCAGCCACTATTGATTGCTTGGCATTCACGTTAATTTCTAGCAGTGCCCAGGCCCCAAAATGGTAACAGGAAAATGCTATCGCCACTGGGTTTAGAATGGTGATGATTATATGCAAGTCAGTAAAGTTGTAAACTTTTGAATCCTTTGGGAGGAAGGCGGGGCACGAGTGCATATGTCCCTGTCCTTATGTGTACTGAATATTCCGTTAGATAGCGATCGAATACGTGAATAGGAGAGTGCTCACGTCTGCGGCGGGATATTAGAACGGTAAGAACTGAAAACAGCGAAGACACAGATATTTTAAAGAGTTTTTTACCGAGTTAATTATTAAATTTGTTTGCACACATACGCACGCACGCACACACTTGTGCACACGTGTGTTTGCGTGCAAACGCTAGAGAGAGAGAGAGAGAGAGAGAGAGAGAGAGAGAGAGAGAGAGAGAGAGAGAGAGAGAGAGAGAGAGAGAGAGAGAGAGAGAGAGAGAGCAGTCAAACCGAGGGCTGTGTGCTTCAGATTTTGTTTTCAAATTCTGTAATGTTCCCTGCGCGGCGCCGAGCTGCATCTTTTCCTCAACGCTGAGGAAATCGATGAAAGTAATACCAACTATTTAGAATTAGCGACTCGCATTTTTTGTGTACTCTCAGGATGTCTAACTATATAATTTAGAAATATGTTTTGAAAACAAAATGAGATTCACATGTCCTTTATATTTAAAGGGACACATTATCTAAAATGTGTGAAGTGTTCAACTTTAAGGCGTGTGATATGGATGAATGCTTAGGTTATGTGCAATGAATGCTATTTGGAGCTATTGAATTTTATTATGTTAGCTTAAATTAAACGTCAGGTTACAATTTATTATTTATTTACAAGCGTACTTCATTAAATGGCATATTTTCAAGTGGAGTAACTCCGAAGAAATATTTGAATTAACTCTTTAGAAAAATGTACGTACATCATCACGTTACCTTGACTTTTTGGAAGTTTGTAAGCGTTATTTGGTGTGTGGGTGGAAAGGGGTGGGGGGAGGGGAGGGGAACTAACATGCAAGAAATTAAGATGTTAAGTAAACTGTAAAGTAAGTGTTTTGTTGACAAGTAATCGAAATGAGCTCATGTGAAGTCAAATTTTGTGTCAATGGTTGGTAGTTTTCAGGGAAACTGGTAGCGATAATTATCTTCACAGCACATTTGATAATGGAACTAGCGATGGACGGTTGCAATGACTGCTGTTTACCCACACAGTAATAGGAGAGGATGTGCATCATGTGATGGGTAAATTGTGCTAAATACACACTTCAAAGCCTACTTTGACAGATCGATAAATAGATCAATGTTACAGTTGTTATAGATCAAATGTAGTCATCTTGTACCCGCTGTAATTTCAGCTCTTTGCAAAATAACCAGTCTACAGTTTTTGTATACTTTAGGCTTTTCAACATTCTAGGCGTACGACTGCCGACGTAAACATAGGCCTAAACCGAAACGTGAACTCGGGGTGAGTGGGCGGCCGGCTAACGTCAGCAAGATAAATTCGCCTGTGCAGTGGGTTGCAGATTACGTCGCCCTCATATTATACTGCGTGTAGATGGGAACTTAGAAGTCCATTCAATTCTTCAGTATTTTCATTTATAAATTAAAGGGATGTTGTTGTTTTTTAAATCGTCTTGTGTGATGCCTTTTACTGCTTGCAAAAGTCTAAATTCTTGTACAAATTAAATTGACTTGCATAAGCAACACTACTCTAATTATGACGTTTAAAGAAGCTGGCATTTATTTTGTTATCGACTTCAGCAAGAATGTTTTCAACAACGTAGAAATTCCCACCCAGCCTGCACACAGATACGATACAATTCAATACAATACAATACAATACCACACATCTTTATTATCTCGTGCCCTTCAAACGCACAAACATTTTGTTACGTTTGTTACTGACTCCGGAGTGTGATGTGTACACGCCATCACTAACAATAGAAAACCATAAAGGGTCCCGTGTGTAGGATGAGAAAGCGGGGGAGTGGTGTGGTCAGTGAAGCGCAGATGTCGCTTTGTTTACACGACCTGTGGTCAGACTGGTCACTTTACCAGCAGGTGCCGATGAGCTCAAAGGTCAAATCACATCTACGCCGTCACTGGATTTTATCTTCACGCATAAACAAGAACAAACCTGAATCAGAGCTTAGCACAAATGATCATGATTTGCGACTAATGGGAGTTGGAGAAGTGACAAATGGGGAAAAGGGGGGGGGGGGGGGGACGATGAGATGTGACATGAGGTAAATGATAGCCGATAAAAGCTGTGAGGTAGATAACAGGCGATGATGACTGCATGGATAGTGGATATAAGAGCATGCCCTTGAATGTGTTTTTGCTTGCGTTTTTAAGTCCTGGGAAAGGGCGGGGGTGTTGGTTAGGGGCGATGATATCCGTCAAAACGAAGCGGGCACCATGACAGCTGCTCATTTTCTGTCGGAAACTTCGGAAAAATAGCGCTAAAAGGCATATCATTTGACAAGTGTGCGTCAAATGTGTGTCACAGGCACTTTTCCACCAACATTAGAGAACGTAAATATTTTTCTTCCGTCTGAGTTTGAATATAAAGTAATTTTCACTAACGGCTTTAATATAAACTCGTTGCTTTGTTACATACATGTTTACATGTCTATTATATTACGTGTTGAGGTCACAATGACAATATTCTGTTGACCCCCACTATCATTCGCAGGATGCTATATTGTATGTAAAGCATCAGCGCGATTCTATTATGTAAATATTGACTTGTGCATATTGTCTGTTATAATTTATAGTTGTAACTTCAAAACACTTTTGATGCACTGATATATGAGAGCTATGGTAATTTTATTGATGCGACTTTCCTGTTTGTTGGAATCAATAACCAATCTTATTTTGTCGTGTAGGAGAAATACCAACTAGTTAACAAATAAGATAAGTCCAGATTGTTCAGATCGTGTGCGTGTCTTAAAGTAAAACATCTGGTTTTAGTTTCGTACATCTAAAGCAGAGTATCGGCAATGGAGATGGAAAAGTTAAGGAAAACCTTTTGTGACACAGTGTACTTAACTGCACAAGTTTTGCGAGTTTTGATAGTAATCTGTATGCTTCGAATTTACCTTAAAAAGTTAAAACCTGCAACATTTCTTGCATCATTTCATGGGTGAATCACTAAATATGTTTTATGTAATCAGTCAGATGACCGCCTTTCTCCTGTTAATGTGCATGTGCTTGTGGGCGTGTGCGCGCAGTCTATCCCATGTATAAATTCCAATAAATTTAAATTCCCTTTCAAATACAATATCGGCACGAGCAGTCGAGGAATGGTAAACAGACAGTTTGCAAACTAGGCATATCTCACTAATCTCTCAAATGTATTTTTTGTTCTCATATCAATAAAGTACATCGCAGTGTTAATGCCTTTAGGAAAGATACAATTCCCCTTGGTACCTATAAAGTGCGAAAAGACAACTAAAGACAACTAAAGACGGCTAAAGACAACTAAAGACGGCTAAAGACGGCTAAAGACAACTAAAGACGGCTAAAGACAACTAAAGACGGCTAAAGACACCCTTTATAGGTACCACTAAAGACAACTGAAGACGGCTAAAGACACCTCGGGTAAAAATTTTAGAGGGTATACAAGGCTACAAACAACTTAAAGAGCCCCAAAACAACTGCCATCTTTGAAAGACATTGGCTATGGCAGAAATGTGTTGCCGCGTAGAAAGTACAACGGATTAAAAAAATAACAATAATATTTTTCAAGTATATTATATAAGATAATTGATTTAGATACAAAGTGAAAGCTGTTCTGGGTGATTGTGTAGTCGGATTTAATGAAAATGCAATGCCCGATTCGAAACTGAGGCTATTGTTGTTTATATTGTTAGGGGTTAGGGTTAGGGTTAGTTGTCTATACATAGGTGTCTTTAGCCGTCTTTAACCGTCTTTAGTTGTCTTTAGCCGTCTTTAGTTGTCTTTAGCCGTCTTTAGTTGTCTTTAGTTGTCTTTTCGCTTGTCTTTAGTAGTCTTTAGCTGTCTTTAGTTGTCTTTAGTTGTCTTTAGCTGTCTTTAGTTGTCTTTAGTTGTCTTAGTTGTCTTTAGCCGTCTTTAGTTGTCTTTAGCCGTCTTTAGTTGTCTTTAGTTGTCTTTTCGCCCTTTATAGGTACCGGTCTTTAGTTGTCTTTAGTTGTCTTTAGTAGTCTTTAGCTGTCTTTAGTTGTCTTTAGTTGTCTTTAGCTGTCTTTAGTTGTCTTTAGTTGTCTTTTCGCACTTTATAGGTACCCCATTCCCTAAAGCATAAACCCAGACAATCATCACATAACTGAGCATGACTAATACTGTTTGATTTGTTAGATTACTGTTTTCTATCACAGAAATGAATAATAAAAGGTCTAAATATAGCCGCGTCATGATGACAGCGTTGAAAAAAGTTCATCTATAAGAGGGTCGCCGTGGTTGCGAGAATCGTTAATTGCTTCTATTATTGGAAATGATTCATGCAAGAGACTTTATGAAGGAAACAGAAACTCAGCCAGCAGAACTTGCTAGTCTTTGACCTTGTCTTTCAGTGGGAAAAAAACACCACCAAACAACACCCTGCATGAAATGCAGTAAGTTGCGTAGATTTTTAAATATTATTTTTGCCACTTTGGTACAATATTGGTTTTCATCCGTGTAATTGAAAGATTGGTCGTTAGCGTTCTTGGTACAATATTGGTTTAGTAGTAATTGAAAGATTGGTTGTTGGCGTTCGTGAGTTTTAATTACTGTTTGCTGATATGCATGGTGTGTGATGGAAAAATAGGAATTGAGGGAAATAGGTCCTGAAGTGAATCATGCTAGCAGCTGCTTCAGTGCCCGGAAAAGCACGATATCGATCGCTTTGTTCTTAGAACCTCTTTCGAAGTCAAATGATGAGTAATCATTCCTAGAAAGCTACAGTCAGCAGCAGTACACGCGAACGCGCTCGCGCACACCCACCCAAACACACACACAAACACATAAACACGCGCGCGTGCGAACATACGGATACACGCGCGCGCATGGAGAGAGAGAGAGAGGAGGTTGACAGGAAGGGGTACAGTTGGGGGAGAAAGATGAGGGAAGAAAGGTCGTTAGCTAGAAACAAGAGTGTTTGTTTTGTTGTTGGTTTTTATCTCGGTGCTTGTTCACGCTGCTCACAATTAACGAAATTAGCTTCTCAATTCAGAATTTCAACAAATTTTGTCCCATTCTCGAGGTGCAGTTATTTATGTGAATTGCGTTTAAAAGCCATTACTATCGTTTCATTAGATCTTCAGCATTATCGGAATGTTATTTTTGTTTCCTAAAGGAAAAAAATCCATTTAAGAAACAATCAGTTGGAGTATAGAATAATCGACAAAATGTTTAAATTAGAGCTAGACGCTAGAGGGAAGCCTGATCTTCCAGCTGCACATTTGTGCAGAATATAGCCATGTTGAGAGTTGTTAGCATGCATTACATCGTTAACAACACAAGGGAAATGAATTTGGCATGGTTAAGGGAGTATACTAGTGCAAGAAATTACATGTGAACCCGCATTATACTTAATCTTTGACAACGCTCTCAGTTATTAAGTGACGTGCAAAGTACATTGCTTAATTTTATGTACAGGTTGGCTTTGCAGCAACAAACAGCTCGGCCTCCTTGATTATTGCACCCGAGGGCGCCCTTGAAAAGAAATAAAATTGTAAATTTGTACAGAAGTAAAGATGATCTTCATCAATCTTGTGTTTTATAAATATGTGCATTCAATAGGCGACGTTCACAAGTGGTCGTAATTTCATATTAATAATACATTTTACTTAACAGTACATATGCATTGCAAACAGTATGATCTAAGACCGATCCTAAATTCGTGGATGTAGACTGCCTATCGAAATGAGAAAACGAAAGAGAAATAATGGAAGAGGAAAAGGGGAAAGATCAGGGTTTACAATAAAAGATTGGCATAACTATTGTCACAACTGTTGCATTTACAGTTTCACCCTGCGGTGCAAGTTTTTCGGGATATCACGAGACACGATCATGAGAGAAAGTTCTCGAAGCAGAGGTCAGGTTGTCCTGTTTAAGCTGTGGGAGTGCTCCGAACGTAAAATTCGAAACCGACCGATCAATGGGAAAGAAGATTTTGTGTTGCAGGCAGTCTTGGTGTATACACCGTTCTCTAGAAAAGTCCAGTATACCAAATCGCGACAAGGGGTAAAAAGTCTTACGCCTTTTGAAAACTAATTATTATTTCTATAATATTATTTCTATAATTTTCAATGAATAACATACTATTGTGATATATTAGAGAGAGAGAGAGAGAGAGAGAGAGAGAGAGAGAGAGAGAGAGAGAGAGAGAGAGAGAGAGAGAGAGAGAGAGAGAGAGAGTCAGAACATTTTATTCATTATTGACTTGAGGGATTAAGATTTTAAACCATGGGCTCATTCTAACAACCTGTCCTTTGCACACACTCATGTACGCACACATTTACACTTAAGTATGCAAAATAGATATAAAACCAATTTTAAAAATTGCATAAATAAGCACAATGCTTAAACATAACTCATAGCCATAGGATAATATTTGAGAGTGTTGGCCATTGACATACACGCGCTGTAGCCTTTCATGGAGAAAAGATTATAGAATATTAACTGTACTGTTGTTTTGAAAATACGAATGTAGTTTTTGTATCAAGATTTCATGGTCAACAAGATTGAAAGTTTTGAGGAAATCTAGAAAAACTGCCGCAGATATTTCACGCTTGTTAATGGCTGCCAGCCATGTATCAGACAGATGGACGAAATCCAGATTGAAATGAGTGGAGAAAATTAAAACGTTCAAGGTGTAATGTTAGATGCTAGTGTATGCATTTTTCTAGTGGTTTGGGTTTTAAAAAAAAAAAAAAAAAGGATAGATATTGGACGGACGGAAGTTGTTCAGTTCGGTGTTTCCGAGGGTTTAAAGTAGTGGAACGACTTTTTCAAGCTTGCATTCTTCCTAGAAAGTGTTAGTCTTAATGCTAATGTTATAAATATAAATTAAAGATTCTAGAATGTATCGTAGGAACGTTTTTGACTTGAGATGATTTTTCCTACTTCGAAAACTGTTATTCCTGGAATAATGCAAGAGTCGTGGAAGGAAGGAAGGGGGGAGAGAGAGAGAGAGAGAGAGAGAGAGAGAGAGAGAGAGAGAGAGAGAGAGAGAGAGAGAGAGAGAGAGAGAGAGAGAGAGGGGGGGGGGGGATATTTTGTCTTGTGTACTTTTAGATCGTTGTTTTTGTCCCCACTGATAAATTAATCTTACCTGTGATTTACTGCTTATGCCCGTTAATATTATGGGTTAATATTGAACTATTCTTAAACATCCCCCCTCTCCCATTCCCTACTCCTCCATCCCACTTCAAATCTTAACACATTCATTGTCTTGGTGTGTTCTTCTGTAGTTTCTGGGAAATAACCCTATTGTCGAGTGTGGGAGATTGGTTTGGGTGGTGGTGGAATTTATTCAGGAAATGATAATAATAAACATTACATACATTTATGCAAACATTTCAAGGACACACGTTTGTGACATCCTGTCCAAGATCTTAGTAATTTGAACATGAGAACGTTCTGCACACACCGGCAATGTAATTCTCTTGCACAATGCAAACACGTGGGTGCAGAGTAAGACCTTCAAATGTCAAATCTCTTCTTTTTTTTTTTCAGACAGATTTTCTTGTTCTGTTTTAATAAAATCTGAATTTCGATCTCAGGAGTTTAATACAAGATTGGCCATTAATTTTTGTTTGAACAATGTCGAGTTTGAGACGCTGTTTGCCGAGATGACGCGAAAAGGACAGTTCAAGTTTGGCGCTGCGCCAGCGGTGTACCTGGTTTGAAATTTAAATCTGAAGTATTTGAAGAAGGGAAACCTCGACCGACTTGCTTAAATGCCTTTTTTGTTACCGCAATGTAAACGGCAAGTTTCTAACTGCGGCTGTGCAAAAAAAGCTAGACTGTACGTGTAGGGATTATAGACTGGTAAGTGACAGTAAGGTTGAAATGAATGTGTGGGCGCAGCCAGCCTTTCGGAGGAGGAAGGGGTGGAGTGAGGGGTGGGGGAGGGAGAGATAATATATATGTTGTGTCGACGAGCGGGGTTTGCACAAATTAAGACCCAGTTTTATAGCATTCGTAAAATTTGAGTGGGTAATTGTTATGGATGTGCTCAATATTTCACGTGCAACATTTCTGATTCCATGTTTACTTTTTGAATTGATAGGAGTGTGGGTTGAGAAAATGAGACGGGTTCCTTTTCAAAAAAAAAAAAAAAATCCTGTTTGCAAATTATGATAATCCAATATTAAAAGATTTATTTGCATAGCTTAAACACAAAATTCTTCGGTCAAATAATCTAAAAACTAACAAGTGTATGTATATGCATGAGAGAGAGAGAGAGAGAGAGAGAGAGAGAGAGAGAGAGAGAGAGAGAGAGAGAGAGAGAGAGAGAGAGAGAGCTGCACAAGTTAAAATTTGATGCTAAATTTTAACATTCATTTCGCAACGACATTTATTAGTACAGTATCTTTAGTTGAGTCGTCTATTTTCCCTCAAGTGCTATACGATACGCAGTACCTATATTACCGTACGTAATATTTATGCAATTAAGAAGAGCTACTGAGGAAAGGGTGGCTGCATAATATCAGTATCACAATCTTTATCATAGTTTAACTGACAGTAGGAAATGTCTCTGTACACCTCAGATGTGCAGGAACTGCCTCTGTACGCCTCAGATGGGCAGGAACTGCCTCTGTACGCCTCAGATGCGCAATGTGTGTGGGCGCCCCTGCTGGAATGTTTGAGCTGTGAGCAAGAAGAGCATTACATGTCGGTGTGCAGCTATTGTGTTGTCTCAAAGGCGGAAGGCGCTACTTTTTTAATCTTGCACTTTGCAAACCCCATCCTGTACTCAAATTTAGGGTCGTATACTTTATTTTTCAAAAGGTTATTGCCCCGTCAACGCAACATTAGCTAATTCGCAACTCTGCCCTTCCACTTCTCCGCACACTCTTGTTCACATATGAACATGATTCATAAACGGTGCCAGAAATAAAATAAAATTTTTCTTCGACTTGTTTGCTACATCACTATTATTATCTCACGAGGGTGTTAAAGAGCAAAGGATTAGGGGTAACCCGACTAATTATATATATATCTTAAACGCGATATTCGAAATAACATTGTCACTGATTGTCACCCCCGATTTTTTTCTGCCCGTTTTCTTGTAGTTGTATTAATTGTCTGTGATGGACAAAAGCAGTACTGTCAAAACACAAAGATTTTCAATTTTCTATTCCTTGTCTTGCTGTAATTATAATATTAAAATGCAGTATGTGCAGGTCACGAGCGAAATCACTAGATATAAATGCTTGATAATAAAACCAGCAACAGCATCTGGGTAGTAAGCGTAAAGCTTTTTGGTTTATTTTACTAAAACCTTCCTTATTTAAACCCAAGGACTGAAGATATAAATGCTTCCATCACATTTTGTGTCACATGCAAGTTGAGGGAAAGGGAGAGTGAGTGAGTGAACGGTTGTGTGTGGAAAATCCTTCCTGTGTAGATGTTATGAAAATGAGTTCCTATGACCACAATCATCTGACACAAGTTTTCTGGTCCATAAGGAGAATTGTAGTCCATGAAATACACGTTTTAAAATTTTTAAATGTATCTGTAGAACACACATATCGTATTGATTAAACTTTGATTAGATCTGGAGTGATTTGACTTGTTTACTTATCGTGTGTAACTTTGTGTGTGTGTGCAGGGACAAAAAGCGCAAGCTGATGAGGAAGAGGAAGGTGGGATTTAATGTTTGCATTCTCTCTTTAATTATGTGCACGTCATCCTCTCGCTTACTTCTCTGTTATTACAAAACGTCAAAAGGTTGCTTTTCCCAACAGTTCAGTCATATTGTTTTATACTGACTCATCACCCAGTAATATTCTGATTCATTATGGACGCCGTTTGTTATACATAATTATTGCCCCCTTTCATTATTACACGTAAGCACCTTTAAGCCTTTCATTAAGGACACACACACACCTCTCGCTACTTTTTACCATGTGATCATGCAGCATCTTTCCAACAGCACATGCACGTCAGTCCGTCAATGAATGGACACCGTACCTTCGTGGTCCATTTAAGGGATTGAGCTAGCAGCAGTAGCGAATGCGAAGATTGATATAGTCTTACATGTATTACACTTGTGGCATAAAAACATGAGTCGTATGACACTGTTCCCGATTTAGATTATTACAAATTTAGTGTAATGCATGTAATCGGCAATGTGATCATGCTGTTGTTTAATAAATTATGTTTATTCATTCATAATTTATCATTTACCTATATGATTAAAAAAAAAAAGGTGTCTGTCTACACAGAAAGACCGAAACGAACAACCTTCCAGCGCATCTGTCACTGAAAGCGATGATGATGACGACGACGAAGATGACGACGACGACGGCTTCTACGTTCCCCGCAGCCGCAAGCCCAGCAACGCCAGCAATGTAAGCGTCAGTAGCACGGCCACCAGGGCCAGTGACGACTACAAGCAGAACTCCTGGGCTTTTAGCCCTGCAGGCGTCAAGAGGGGCCTATCTGTCATCTCGGACACCAGTGATATCCAGGGTCAGTGTTGAATTATGTTGGATAATGTTGTTTTTTTTTCTTGTTGTAAATATTGCAGGTAAATACCCTATGATAATGATTTTGACTATGACCGCGCTACAATCTCGTCGAAGTCATTCCGTACTTTGTGATTGATTGATTTCATAGTAAATTTGTATGTACATTTCATAGATAAATAAAATTTGTCTCTGTCTCCTTAGAACAGTAATACCAATGACCTGCAGCATCCACACACACAGATACTCTTTCATAATCATAAGCACGCAATTTCACTCCATGTGCTCAATGTGCTTATACTTGCATTATGTTTCAGGAGCAGGAGATGGCCCGAACTTGGTAAGCCGCCAGAGCATAGATTCCGATGAGATGGTCGTCCGTCAGGGTTCGCATTCCCTTCCTCTCCGACCAAAGGTCCCCAAGGGTAGTTCACAACTACCCCACCGAAAGCGACAGTGGACTATGGCTTTTTTTGAAAATTTGAACTGCTCGATGCTATGTGAGAGAGATGGAGAGGTCCTGCCGGAGGCAGGTGAGAGGAGCAACAGATTCAATTCTCTCCCGGAACTCGCCGAGAAGGACAGATTCAGTTCTCTCCCAGCACGGAAGAGATTTTCAAAGTCGGAGAAGACAGGCTACCAGGAAGACGTGCCAGAATACACTCCAACCCCGTCTCCATCCCCGCAGATGCCCTCCAGCGCCCCTCCTTCCCCCATTGTTGCCTACAGCAGCTTCAAACCCTACCACTACTACCCCAACGACATTCATCTCGGGCCCTACAGCAATGGTTATTACCGAAATGACGCTGGTATCTTGCAGGTATGTTAGAATTTATTTAGTTGACTATACCTGCTCACGAAGGGATAGATCGATGTTTTCTGTGTAATAGTAATTATTGCAGTGTTTTGAGCATTTTTTCTGCCATTCTTGGAAAGCGCTGTGCAGCGCATATGAGGTACTAGGAGAAAAGGCGCTATTCAAATGTTTATTATTAGTAGTAAAAGTATCGTGCATTTAACAGTTGTTGCTGCTGCTGCTGCTGCTGTTGCTGTTGTTGTTGTTGTTGTTGTTGTTGTTCTTCTTCTTCTTCTTCTTCTTCTTCTTCTTCTTCTTCTTCTTCTTCTTCTTCTTCTTCTTCTTCTTCTTCTTCTTTTTCTTCTTCTTCTTCTTCTTCTTCTTTTTCTTCTTCTTCTTCTTTGGAGTGATAAATATCTGATGTACTGTGAACTCTCGATTTGTTTCAGATGCCAGAAGGCATTTCTTCCCATTTTGTGCATTCTGACCGCCTTGATCAGCCCGCCACTCACTTACAGGGATTACTGCTCTTACAACGACCACCCCCAATCCATGAACCTCAACAGCAACTCTCATTATGTCGGCAACGCAGATAACACTTGTCTTAGCCATCGGACAGAGGCCTCTCATCACACTGACCAATCTCGAGTACAAGACTCGGATCCCCGAGTCCCCGAGCCGTCAGCAGAATGGTCAAGTGATGACAGCAGCAGAAGCTCGGAGAAGAGTACATGGCGACACAAGAAGTACGACCAGCCAAGCAAATCACGCGATTCTGAGTCTTGCCAGACATTATGGTACCCAACCACGAAAGGAGAGTCGCCATTCGAAGTCACAGTCACTAATGTCACAGTCAACTGCAAGAGCGTTACCTTCATTGAGAGTCCGACTGATGAAGGCTTCTTCCGGAGCAGAACCGACCCTTAAACACCTTATGGTGCCCTTACACCAGTCTTTGCAGCATTTACCTGTACCACATATTTGACTGTTTGATCTTCAAGATCGCTGTTATTGCGGTGACATAACAGAAACGTGGGATTACCATCGTCGAAAGGACGCCAACCTCTCAACTGACGGTGATATGTGATCATGGATGGACCCAGGTCCTACTGTACTGTGAACTTAGTGCGCACCCATTCTCATTCTGCGACGGTGCATTGGAAATCGCTATGTGTCTTTCAGGCACTAGCAACCTTGAAGGCACTGGTTAGAAACGTATGTGAAAGAAACCGTTCTCCAGTAATATCTTGTTGAAGACGTACATCATTTACCATTTACATGGCTGGATCTATGTGTCTTTCTTTGGATCTGAACTAACTTAACGAATTTGAGGCTTGTTACAAACTGATGAAACAGGCGCTCCTTGTCAAATTGTCATGAATTCAATTCTTGCTGGAGGATATATAATATATCAATAGAGGATCAGCATGCTTTTAATAGCAAGCTACTTTGAACTGCTCTCGTTTGTTTCCCATTTCAACTTTCTGATCAGTGAATCAACCACTCTGTTACGCACCATGTCACGCAATATTGATAATTCTTTTGAATGAATTACTGCACTGGGCAGTTCTGCCCAGTTTTTGACCCCAACTTGTGTCTTGTAAAATGTGGATCACATTCGTTGGAATAAGCACGTATTAGTGTAAATAGTATGCACCTATCTACCCTTATGAATGAGCTGGTTGAAATCAAAACAGCGTTTTGTTGTAAGTTTGAGCAACATAGGAGTTTGATGGACTACCAATCCAGGAATGATTGTGTCTTTCATATCATCATGTATTTGAAGCCTTCACCTGTGGGATTTTTGTCTTAGAAATACAAGAACAAATACTGTAATAGGTATAACGTTAAGTATACTACTAGTAGACATCGCTTTGCTCCAGATCGAAAGATCTCGTGCTGGTAGAGAATGGTTTGAACTAAGTTAGGAGAGCGACATTTGAACTGCACAATCGGCAAAGTTCAATTATGGTGAATTTGAACCTGTATCACACACATTCTTTGGATTTTTTTGTGTCTATAGTAACGTCAATGATCCGTGGAATAAACTGTTTTTTTCAACTTTGTGACAAGCACATATGTGGAATTGGACTTTCTTTTATATAATCTTCATGTCAGCAATACTTCATAAAACATGATGAAATTTAAGAACTTGGATTTTGGTTTGTGGTTCCGAGAACTGTGCAAGTAGAGAGGGGAGTCGAACCACTTTTTATAATCATATCGTACATGTATACCTTACAAATAATATGAATTGTTCAGAATGGTGATCTGGGATTCGACTGTTATTCCCATGTCCCATCACGTTCATAATTTGCGTTTCAACCATCCATTTTCAGGTATAACACATCCTTTACTGTTGTTTGTTTCCACGAGTTGGGTCTTCTCAGTTTGTACGATTTTAGTGCATAAGCTCGCATTTACGTTTTCATCAAGTCATTTCTAGTCATCAGTCCGTCTATATAGTTTCCTCGACCTTTGCATTTCATTGCGTATCCTTTTGTATTTTGTGAATATACACTCTAGGAAGTTTACCTATTTCCAAAATTTTGTAGTAAATTTGCAAAATTACTGTTCTGCTTGGGAAATGTACAAATTTCCTAAAAATCTCAAGAAATTTGTAAATTTACTTAGCTTTATTTCTTTTGTTGTTGTTGTTGACATTTTTGCTGAAACATTAACGAGCTTTTATTAAAATTATCAAGTCTCAGGATATTTGTATATTTGCTAAGCTTTGCACCTGATTTGTTGTCGTGTCCTTAGTTGACCGTTGCATGGGAGATCTAAGAAATATTTTTTTAGTTATACTGCACCGAGATTTAGATACAGATATACACTATTGCAGTGACAGCATGGATTTTGAAAGGTGGTTGCATAAGAAGTCAGCTTGTAGAAGGGGAGGGGTGTGGTGTTGGGGAGGAGTGGGTGGAACGCACAAATTTCGAACAGGTGCAGATGCTTTTGAAAATAAGTAACCAAACTTAAGTTATAAAGAGAGAGAGCCCATGCTTATTTTTCCTTTTAATTAATACTTATACTGATAATAATACTGGATTCTACACGCTTTTCCCCAAGTAACAGTCAGGTTCAAATCGCGGCGATCTGTACCAACGTACAAGCTCACATGTTTTACCCACTCTCCCACACACAACACACATTTATCGCTCAAACATGTGGTGTAAAGGCAGGTAGATTCCTATTAGTAAACGGAAAGGAAATCGAACTTCCATTTTTTGAAAATTTAGATTGACTGCATCCAATACCCCTTTTAAAGGGAGGGAGGAACTGGAGTACCTGGAGAAAATCCTCGGTGACCTCAATAGTCTCGTACCTAAGTCACATAAGTTCGCCTCTTGCAGGTATCGAACCTGTGACCTTCAGATTAGGAAACCGGCGACTAATCCACTGCTCCACAAGGCTACTATAGTACTAATCCACTGCATTACAAGGCTACTAATCCACTGAACCACGAGGCTACCCCAGTTATTATTATTATTAATTATGTTTTCTGTTAACAATATTTTAACTATGTTTAATGTTAATCGTGAGAAATATTAAACAATACAAATCTCTCATCTAAACATGTTGTGTACTATCATTTCTTCGCATGGACTTTAAGATTCTGACGCTTATGTTCTAGACTGTTGAGCGCCGGCTACACCCAGCACGCGCTAGGTCCTTTTCTCCCCATCCCCAGTCGCCCAGGATTGTGCTCAGTCGTCTGGGCGTCAGACTATGCCTCCAAGGATTGCAGATGGGCTACTGGGGCGGCTTGAGTTAGATCCTGTATCGACCAGCGCTTTGAGCTGGAAAAACGCTAAATAAGATTGATTAAATAAAATTAAAACTATCCATTTGTTTGATTTTGCTAACGCTTTCAGTAAACTTACACATTTTCTGGTCACCTGCTTAAGTGCATGTACAAATTTCCTGAGATTGTTAGGACGTTGGTAAATCCCCCGAGTAGAACAGTAATTATGCAAATTTACTACCTGTTTTAGGAAATTTGTAAATTTCCCAGTTTGGTAAATTTACTGTAATATAATATAACTTCCACAATCGGGATTGTCTATCAATAATTGTAAGAAGAACATTTATGTCCTCTAACATTATAAAAACAACTGTTGAAGGAACATAAATTTATATGTTGCTTGTGTTTTGGAATGAGAATGAGAAGAGTTTCTCTGAGAGTTTCTGTGTTGTACAGAATGGTTTCAGGCTTTGGTCGATCTTTTATGTATTGTTCTGGTTTACTTTGTCTTGTTATTCGGTGTATTTACTTAAATCAGAATCTTGATGACTTTGGGCACAAATATTTTTGTAATAAATTTATACTTATTGTCACTTTAACTTTTGCCAGGAGAGTGACCAGATTAGGATAAGTTCAGATAAAAATTACATAAGATTCCTTTGCACTTTCTACACGGGCTTAATCATCATCAACACAAGCTCAAAACCTACCATCAAACTATCCTCTGGACTGTTGCACCCAGCATTTTATCACTCTCGATGTTCCCTGGCCTCAATGGCTGTAAGGCTTAACATCCCAGATCTGCTGAAAAACACTCCATTTTCCCTCTCCCAAACCCCCGTTGGGGTGCCGGGGGTTTCAGTATAAATAGTATCCCCACTTTCTGGAAATTTAGTGCTTTAAATTCCCACTGTCGTTGTCTTTCTCATAAATATAATTTGCTCTTTCTCATTCCTGCTCTGTTCTATCAATCTGCTATACTATCGTCTTCTTCGCTAGACCAGTCTCCTACCTTTTTTCTTGAAAACTCTTCCGGGGACAAGACTCCTTGTTTGTGTATGAGGTCTGTTGGATCAGCTTGGGAATATTGGACGCTTTCTGCCAGGTGGTCACTAGGGCTTCCTATGATGTTATTATTTAGCAGTGTAGGCATTTTATATGTATGTGTTTTGTTGATAATTTATAATGATGTTTGTATTCTATTTTGTTTTTGTAAACAGGGGGTCGATAAGTTGGGGTGAAGCCTCAGCCGTCCCCTGCGTGGGATGTCTTTATTGTAAAGTGACTGGCTGGTGGAGGGCATTCAGTTTTCCCACTAGGGTTGTTTCAGCAGATCTTTTATGCGGATTGGGGGTTGTCCGGTCCTGATTTGGCTCGGAGGAGTCTGCTGGACCTAAAGCAACAATTATGTAATGTAATGTTCCCTCTCCCAAAGGATTTAATAATAAATTATACTATGCTAGTGTAGTTTTGAATATAATATTTAAGGCTTGGATGATAATTAACAATTAAACTGTAACGCTATGGATTTATTACCGTTTGATGTAAATCCCCTCCCCACCCACCATCTCCCTAATTAAATTACATCAGACTGGTTAGATAGTGAATGAACGTCTCGTCTGACTGATGTAAGATGTACCATCTATTAACATACAGACTTGAATCGCAACAGACCATAGAGTGAGTACGAGTATTTTTGACGTGAATAATAATGATTGCAGTGAATGAACTCAAACGTAACCACGAGAGAGCATGTCCACTATTTACTGACGTTGGAGTGCACTTACAATGAATTGAACCAGCAAACCAAATTAACAATCAAATCCTCCGGATTTCTAGTGCAATCACAATTACTGTATTTTATGATATAATCATATTGGTCGTTAATGTTTTGTTCATTGTGTATCATTTGGAAACAATGCTATCTCGGTTTCTTATTATTTAAATAATGAATGTGTCTACAATTAAGGATTGGTAATCGTTGTATTTATTTTTGATGATACAAGGTAAAGATTGTACTGTTTTGCCTTTTGATTTATTTAAACCAGAGTAGGAAGTCGCACTAGTATAAATGGACTGTTATTTTATTATTATAATTATTTGTTAGAGTAAGATTTTTACTGAGACGTTTGATAAGTAGCTTGTTAATAATTGTAAATCAAAATAATAACCATACGCCAATAGTAAAATAATTCTTAGGAAGGTGTATACCACTTTTTTAGAGAACTACTATATTTGTCTATTTATTGTATTATTTCGGAGGTTTGATTATAAATTCATTGCAGGACACAACTAACCTATTTATATAACTTTGCTCGTGCATTATGAACAGGGCGAGGTGTTCCGGTGAAAACAGTACGCATACTGGTGAAGTTGCATATTTTAAGCAGTAATTAATGTTGTCTTGTAACCGTGAGCGTTTCTTTTTTTCTTCGAAGTGTGCCCTTTTTTGAGAAAATGTCAATTTTTGTATAAAAATATAACACATTTTGCACTGTTTATTTGATTTGTGTTAATTCCTTCTCGCTCGTTTCATTCAGTTTATGTAGATTGTTTTTAGGTTTTGTTTTTTCTTCAAGTGTTGTAATTTGAAACAGTATGGGCCGGGCGACATTTTTCTTTCGTTAAATCATTGTATTTGTGCTACATGATTCATATTAATTTGTAGTTGTGCAACAATGCCACTACTGCCATTCTTCGTGAAAGGCAGATCTGACCAAAAACCAATATTAATATTACTGAATTGATATCCGCCATACCACTGGCGTGGTTATCCATTTTGACCTCACTATCCAATAATAAATTGACCATGGCTGGCCCGACTGATAAGCAATGTAAACATTGCAACTCGGTGGACCAGAAAGTTCTAGCGGACAGGCCAACGCTTTAGTCGAACAAAAGGATTTATTTATCTATAATTTTTCTGAAGTATGAAAGATCGTCTGAGGAAGCTCCGATAGTCATTGAAACTCGGAATTATTTGTTTGTACGTCCTTTGTTTCACAAATCGTTTTTACTGCCATTTTTTATCGAATTAGAATTAGCGCTCAGATAATAGCTTCAGCTTGCAAATCGCTAAGAAAGAAAACTCAACGCTATTTTCGCTGCTGTCGTGATAGGGGATACCTGCTATCTAATGTCCTAATCGAGGAAGCCCTGATAATTGTACTGCGCAGGCCACAAGCAGTATGCGTTTAGGGTATTTTTTGGTAGTATTGTAAGCCGGATGCTACACATCGTATCAGAAATGTAGGTATAGCATATATATTTAGTATAACCTCACCAAGAATTCTAAAATAGGATTTCTGTTTACAGTTTAGGTGATCGAGACTATACTTGGAAATACGTATGATTTGATTTATGTATAAATCCTCGATCATTAATTATTAAAGTTTTCTTCTTTTTTTCTGGTTCTCAGCCAATCACAGGCCATTTCTGTTAAATGTTAACTTGGCAATTTGAACTTGTTGTTCAACTCGGTAATGGCCTTTTGGTATTGTATAAACGTGTCGAAGACTCGTTTCTCCAAAAATAGCTGTGCCTTTGCTGAGAAAACAAGATAAAATTTTTGCTTTTGCGTTTGTATTTTTTGCCCTAGAACAAATCGTACTTTAAATCAGATAGCCTCTGATTACATCAGTCAAAAAGAGTAGATTATGCGTGCATGCATCTACTACAGCATACAACTGAGTGCAACCATACAGCATCCAAACACAAAAAGAACACATCTTTGTTTATCAGCGCTGATATATTATTGGCTGTTGTACATGTACATAGTTGACGCTAATGCTTGGATGACTGTTAAGCTCAGCGCTCATGATTGCAAACAACCACTCACACACACGCACCCCCCCCCCCCCCCCCTACACACACACACACACACACACATATATATATATATTCAGCATTGTTTGGAATTTCAGAGAAGTAGAACGAACGCTGTCGCTTTGATCGCAGTTAAAATAAATAAATGTATGTTAGAATATACAGTAACGTTGCAGCAGCCAATCCTTGGGGCTTGGTCATGGACCACGTTGCAACAGCCAATCCATAGAGCTTGGTATTATAATGCACTGGTCTGAAAATGGTGCCTACCTAAATGAACCATCTTTTGTCTTGTTCTAGACGACCACAGTATTATTCGACAAAGTTAAAGTAGATTTTTTACCTTTTGTGTGACGCGCTACAGTACTGCATTGATTCTCTGTATTGTACTTGCAGTTGCTCTATTTTATTATATTGATCGTTACACATTATTGCGTGCACCGTTTTAGAATTAAAACTGCGTTGCCTTTTTTCACATGGCTGCAATTAAAACGGTTATGTTGACGTATTAAGCAGCAACCCGGTTGATAAGGGTCTTTGACTCTTATTAACGTTTATAATTAAAACTGCGTTGCCTTTGTTCCACATGGCTGCAATTAATACAGTTATGTTGAAGTATTAAGCAGCAACCCTGTTGATAAGGGCCTTTGAATCTGATTAACGTTTATTTGAGCTATTGTATCATAGTCATTATTACCTTTCTCGACATCGGGGTAAACAGCGAGTGCCATATTGTCAAAATAAAACAACAGTTGCCTTGAAGTACCGCACGATTGTCTTTTTATAGTTGATGATAACTGGAATTCATTACTTAACATCCGGCTTACACGTGGGATACATCAGACACACTATTTTAACTTGTTTGTTGTAATATTAGTCGTTATTTCCTGTTTTGAATACGAAAAAAATAATTGTTTTCTGCACTACAGTCACTGTTTTTATAACATCGATTGTGTAATTCTGCCCAACATTCATAGCGCATAGCAGGAGTCGTCTCCGTGACGGCATGAGGCTAACGTTTCAAAAAGATTGTTTGTAGCAGCCTACTTAACTGAGGACTCTATTCCTGTCCACATATCAAACTGCGTATACGATATCAAAGATCCACGAATAACTTCGTGTGTCTCAGATTGTCTTCTATATGTTTTGTTACAGAAGACACCATGGAATCGAACAATTCATTAAATACCATTACTCAGTCTTTCTCATCTCTCATGGCATTGTTATTATACATTATATTTCAATGATTTCATTATACCATTTTGATTCGAAATTCTGTATTTGTCAGTTGGCCTGTCGTTTTTGAAGAGAATAAACTTTTCTGAAACTATTATGAGCGTTAGGGTTATGTGGTTTGATACTTTTGCGGGTGTTTGTGTGAGAGAAATCGAAACTATTATCATTCTGTTAAAATACCCCCGTTGGTGTTCAGGGGTTTTCTGTATAAATAGTATCTCCACTTTGTGGAAATTTAAATTACCACTGTTTCTGTCTCGTTTCTAATCTGTTCTATCGATCTACGATCTTCTTCGCTAGACCATTAACCTACATTTTCTTGAATACTCTTCAAAAACTCCTCGTTTGTGTGTAGGGTCTGTTGGGTCAGTTTGAGGATATTGAACGCTTTCTGACAAAAGTCACTAGGGCTTTCTATGGTATTATTTTTTTTAGCAATGTAGGCATTTGATATTTATGTGCTTCGTTAATATTTTATGATGTTTATATTGCATTTTGTTTTTGTAACCGGGGGTTCGATAAATTAGAGTACAGCCGCAAGTAGTGGCCACAGTTGGCTTAAGTTTTCGGCTTATGCATTGGATTCCGAGATGTTTTACTGACACGAATTTTGACGGGTGGCCACACCTTATGACACTGGGCCTTAGTGGCATTGGGACAGAGGTAGTGGCGCCATGGTTGTTTATCACGGTCCGGTTCGAATTTATAAACAGTGTAGCTGTGCAATTTCACTATAACAAGGCACGTTTTCATGACGATGTAATGTACTCTTTCACGATTTGATTATACATGTAATATGAAAACTTCACTAAGATCGACACGCAACAAGTGAATTCAACTGCCTTAGCATGCCAAGTCCTGTGTAGCAGACAACCTTTGTTGCGTGTAATCATGCTTGTGAGAGGAGTTTAGATTGACCTCTAAACTCCCGACGTCACACTCTCGCTTCTGATTGGTCCTCAAGCTTATTTAAGCGTAAGCTTATGTAGTTTTGCAGACAACCACGTGTGGGGCCGGGTTGCTTAGTTGGTAGAGCGGTAGTAACCGAAAGGTACTTGGTTCGAATCACGCATTGGCCAACGTGTGACCATATTATTTTCCCATTACCATCAACTGGTTCGCTGGTGTCAGAATAATGTGACCAGTAGTCGCCTATACGCTTCGGTGTCGTGGGATATAATCTACAGTTACTTTCCAGACAAACACCACTCGGTGGCAGCGAGTTGAGCAGGGTAGCTCACCTGCTCTAGGAGTCGTTCAGATCCAAAGGCGCTTTAGCTGCTAAGACGGAGGCCTTATCTATCTTGCATCCCACACCGCCGTCGAGATTATGAGGTCCAGAAGTCTAGGCGGCGACAGCGACACTCCACTTCATTCTTCATTTTCTCATCAGTTGGACTCCGACTGGGCGGTGGTTGCTCTTCGCCGATAGCGCCTCGCCGTTCTGCTTCCGCCGCGCCTTTCCCTGGCAGTCCATGCTATCCTACCATATCCTATCCTATTGTTCGTTGGGGCATCACAGATGATCGTTTAACCAGCGTACTCCATCTTTCTATGTCCTCAGCAACCCCCATGGCTTCGCTCAGTGTCAAGCCAGTCCATTCTCGAATTTTCCCATCAATTTTTCTGTCTCCCTCTTCTGCATCCTTACACCATGCATTGCAGGATGGTCTTTGCAAGACCCGATGTTGTGGTGACGTGGCCATACCATTGGAATTTCCGTTTCTTCACCACTGTGAGCATGTCATCATGTTGTCCAATAGCTTGTGTGGTGGTCTGTCGGACTTCGTCGTTGGTGATGTGCTGGGTATAGGAAATGCCCAGAAGTCTTCTGTAGCACCTCATCTCCATGCTTTGTGTTCGCCGTTGTAGATCTGCTGTGAGGGTCCATGTTTCGCAAGCGTATAGGAAGATGGAAATGAAAAGGGAGCGCAGCAGCCTTACCTTGGAATTAGACTAATGGCTCTGGAGGTGGTATCAAGCCTCTGTACCAACTGTTCAAGTTCTTGTTCATCTCCAGCCAATCCATGAATGTCATCCACAAAACGGAGGTTGGAGATTGCTCTACCCCTTATGCTGACTGTGCCTTCGTGATCTGCAAGGACATCTGACATGATGCGCTCTAGGAAGATGTTGAAGAGTGTTGGAGAAAAGAGGTTGTTGTTCTGTACCAGTTCCCGATGGCGCTGTTGTGGAGGACTGCACCTGGTAGCCTACTCATACAGGCTTTTGATGACTTCAATAATTTTAGGGCTAATGTAGTACACTCTCATGGTTACCCACAGAGCTGCATGCCAGACTAGGTCAAAGGCTTTCTTGAAGTCTACAAGCACATGATATAGATGTTGTTGGTGCTGTAGGTATTTCTCGCACATTATTCTGAGGTTAAAAATCTATCCAGTGGTGTTTCGCCCTGTCCCCAATCCTGCTTGTTCTTCAGCTATGATTTGTTCAGCTTGGGGTTTGAACCTGTTGAGTATTATTTTCAGGAGGACCTTGCTGGGATGGCTTATGAGGCTGATGGTGCGGTAATTTTTACACTCCTGAAGGTTACCCTATTTTGGGAAGAGTGATGACAAGCGACTGGTCCATGGTGTAGGCCACTCCCTGCGATACCTTGTTACAGATTATGACGAGGGCGTCAATCATCGCTTCTCCTCCTGCTTGAAGCAATTTTGTGAGTATGTTGTCCACTCCTGCTGACCCCTTCTTCAGTGATTACACTGCTGCCTCAACTTCTTCTCGGAGAATTGGAGGATTTCTTATTCTTCTGGGACATACATGTTCTAGAACTGATGGGTCTCCGTATGGTGTGTGGTTGGATCGTGGAGACATTGGGCGGTTTAACACTTGTCAGCGGCTTCACGGTCTTGCTGTTGTTCTTGTTCAGACTGTTCTCTATTTCCTGGCATAGCTCTTCTATCCAGTTCTCCTTTGCTGTGCGCATGCCTTTTCGGATGTCATTGTTGATTTTTCGGTAGGCATTTGATCTGTGTCTATTGTTGCCTAAAAACACATACCTACATCCTAGCACTAGATCATATAGGGGTTTCTGTAAAACTGCTGCTTGGATCCGTCTGACGTATCTGCTCTCTACTTCTATCTAAGCAGTCGGGCAAGACGGTCCTGATTTGGCTCGGAAGAGTCCGCTGGACCTAAAGCAACAATCAATCAATCAATCAGTCGGGCAAGTCGTCGTGGGTTTCGTCAAGTCCGCTCCTTGTAGTTCGACAGTCTTGTCCGTCAAGTCCGCGCGCGATACAAGCGACTAGCATACTATGACAGACCTGTGTCATAAAGACAATTCGCTGCTTTATCGTTGACCTTGACCGTGTCTGTCACCGATGGGTGATCTCCGATGGGGTGTGGCTTTGTACCGCTGCTCTGGGTTAATACTCTATGAGCCGGCGTGGCCGGCTCTCGCGCTCGTCTCTTCAGTGTGCTGCCAATTTGAAACATTCCGCGGTGGAGTGATTATTTTTGTTGCAGAACGAGCAAAACCGTCTCTGTTCTGCGGGACCTCTTTTACCGAATTCCGCGATGGGTCCTCTAGTTTGGCCCAGGTTTAGGGGGGGGGGAAGGGGGAGGGCGAATCGCGGTGCGCTTGTGCGGGATTCGTTTCGGAACCTCTTTCCCGTTAGGCGTTAGGTCTCGCCTGAAGCTCTTTATTCAGCCTTTCCGCGCCGTGCTCTACTGAGAATGTTTCAGCTCTGGGGACTTGGTCTCCCGTAGCTGTTCCCACACTAATAGTTCGGTCAGTCCGTCGTACGTCCTATCAGTGGCTGACTGGCTAACCCACTTATCCAGCAGTGTGGACAGACGATCTGAGAACTGCGCGTAACTCTCTCCTTTCATTCTCTGATTGGTGCGAAATTTTTGCCGGTAGCATTCTCCTGTGAGTTCGAATCCCGTTAGGAGTGCCTCTTTGACTTTGTCATAGTCAGTCACTCTGTCAGTTGGTAGCTTACTGTAGATGTCATATGCCTTTCCTCTCAGCCCTTGACTAAGCTTAAAATCCCATTGGTTGTGTTCGCACTTGTACTCTTGCTAGGCGCTCAAACCTAGTCAGATAGGGATCTAGACCTTCTTCTCTTTCATTGAATGGCCCCAGTGGAAACGACATACCTAGTACGGGGTGGGGGGCTACATCTAGTTGCTCTGACATTGTCAAAAGAGTCTATGACCAACCTCCGAATCACGCGGAATACAAAAACACTAGCAATATGGCAGTTCTGTATTATTATTATTATTATTATTATTATTATTATTATTATTATTATTATTATTATTATTATTATTATTATTATTATTAATTCAATAAAAATAGTGCAAAGACAACAAAATTCGTAATCAATAATAGAATAAAACAAGAAGTCAAATGGCATACAATAGTTACTTAAGCAAAACCTGCAAAAGAACCATGAAACATACAAGCACAAAATGAATTGAAGCAAAAAAGTTTTTAGAAAATATGGTGCATCAACACTGTCTCCTTGCTACACTTACAAATATAGTACTAACAACTATTCTAAATTATAATTTATGACTAGTATTTTTATCTATCCTATATATTATACACAGATCCTGGCAAGGCTCGTCAATTAAGATGTGACGGTGGGTCTAATGTTGCAGGGCTCTGCACAATGGAATGCTATTACCCACTCGTCTAAGGTCTTTCGTCTGCGGGGATCGGCTAGTCTAGATCACCCTATGACTAATCTTAATACATTTATATGTTTAGTCCGGTCTGTGTGCGGATAGGGGTACAGAGATAGGGAGAAACGTGTAAAAGATTCACTGACACACTAGCTCTCGCACAGCTATGAAACATAGGTAGTCCAGCCACTTGTTAGCAGTAAATATCACACATTTATTTCCTCTACTCTATATCTAATTATCTAAACACTATATTAACTTAGATGTCCAAAACGTGATATAACTAGGATTAACTTAACAGTCCAAAGTTCACTTCGAGTGGTTCTGAGAATGGGTTGATCAGTGATGGATCTATTCTGCTACTGTTCTCGATATTTACTACTGTATCATCACAGGGCTTTGTTCTTGTTTTGCCTAATGTTCTTTTCCAGGAAGAGTGGACTATCGCACAGTCCCTATACTGTAGATCAGTGTTCGTGCACTTCTTCTAGAGCACTTAGCTGTATAGTTGAGGTGCGGTGCTGTTGTCTCCTGGTCTTGTGTGTTGACTGCTGAGCTATCGGAGCTCAGTGCTCGATGCTCCGTTTTTGCTAGCCGCTTGTCTGGGATGACTCTCAATGGGGTCTATCTCCTGCTGCGGACCAAGCCTGCTCCTCTGCAAAACATAAGATGAATTTCTGCAACGCCTTGTTTACAAAGGGTGTACAGAGCATCTCACTGATGGCAGAAACAGCCCTTAGCGAGATCATCTTCACTTATACAGATAAGAGACAAACAATCTTCTAAATCCGTGGTCCACTGGAATCTCCCACATAATTCAGTGGCTGACGGATATGGGTCAGCTGGATGATGTCACTGCCTACTTTAGGGAAGATTTAGACTACACATGCTTTGAACAATCCTAAACTTTTGTCGTCTGCTAGGCATCGACTTTAAGTTACAAAGGCCAAAGCAGGATTAACTTTTTGAGGCGTGAGCCTTAGTGCTGAGTTCAAACTAGCCTCTCGTGACAAGCTCCCTGTGAGGTGTTCTTTTTCTTTTTCATCTCTCTTTATCTTCTCGTTTGTCACACAGGTCCAAAAGTTCAGGTGTGATCCACGGTTTCTTCTTTGGGCGGGCATGCCAAGGATCTTAGTGGCCGCATCTGTCACAGCTGAGTTGAAATTGGTGGTCAAGGCGTTGAAGTCTGTCTACTTCATTAGCTCCCAAAATGAGCAGTGGTGCAAATTTCCCTCCAATTGTGGTTGGAATATTTTTGCCACCTCTGGGTCTTGCAGTTTATAAATGTCGAACTTCAGTCTGTTGCACTTTGCTGTGTTTACTCTCTTCAATTGGAGCCGGAAGGAAATCATCATGAGATCGTGGGCACTTCCGATGTCTGCTCCTGGAAAAGTTCGTGTCCTGCCAATGTTGATGCTTGATCTGAAGCGTGTCTTGATCATGATGTAGTCGGTCTGGTTGTGATGCTCCCCGCTGGGACTGTGGCAGGTCCATCGTCTGGATTTTTTGTGGAGACCAAGCATGTTTGCCAGTATGAGATTGTTGTATCTGGCAAACTCTTAAGAGTCTCAGACCCCTGTCATTTGTCTCGTTGTTGCAGTGAGGTATACATGTGTTTACCCAGTTGTGGTGCGTATCTTGGCCATTTCTGGCATTCCAGTCGCATTGCACTATGACTATGTCCTTCTTCGGCACTTGGTCAAGGACAGCCTGCATATGTTCATATAAATCCTCGACTTCGTTGTGGTCATTGTCTGATGTTGGGGCATAGGCTTGGAGGACGGTGGTGTTGAAAGGGGCTGCTCTCAGACGGATTTTTAATGAGTCTACTGGAGACTGGGCGACAACCCATGACAGTGGCTAGAATGTCTTTGTGGACCAAGAAATCAACGCCGTGTTCGTGCCTGTTGTCTTTTCCGCTTAAATAAAGTTTGTGGCCTTTGTCGGTCGTTGTTTCACTTAGGCCTTTCCAGCGTAGTTCGCTGATACCTACAATGTTCCATCGATAGTGGTCCAGCTCTTGGGCCAGTTTTTCTAATTTTCCCTCCGCAGTTAGGGTCTTGACATTCCACGTTCCTATGACGATGTTGTCTCTCGTGCGGATCCTGCAAAGTTGTCCATCAGTAGCATACTTATTACCTTCGTCCTGGTGGCCAACGGAAGGCGCGGTCCTTGGTGACCCGGGCGACGGCCGATCCGGTTTGGAGTGAGTAGTTCTTTTCATCCTATGGTGTGTCTTGGGCAAGAAAGACCTGGCAGGGCCCAATCCTCTCCAGGCTGTTGGCCGCAGCCAAAATCCACGAGTACAGTGTAGCTTGCCTTGGTCGCGAGCACGTGGTCGTTGAACCTGCAGTAACATGAGGTTTCTCCGTCCTGGCCGGTGACCTCTGTGTAGAAGACTTTCGCTCAATGATGCCGTGCTGACATCACCCCTGTTAGTCGCCTCTTACGACACGCCGGGGAACGTTGGGTCCATTCTACTCAGTGCCCGAACCCACATGGCAGAGCAGTCCATCGCCTTTCTCTATGATTGGACATAACAGGAACCTTTGTGGAGAGTGGCGACTCCGGACTGCAGGCGTTTTGCGCCACCAGCGCTTCCTCGTCACTGTCTCCCCCCCCCCCCTCTCTACACGGCCTTCTTGCAGGATCCATGAGCTATAAGTCAAATTATCATTGACCTATCTTCATCACTTGGAACATCTTAATTCATCATCGAGCGAGCTCCTTTCTTCCCTTTGCGCGCACCGTATTACCTGACTCTACTATTCTCCACGACTTCTTATTCACGTGCCCGGTGTCCGGGGACACAAATCTACGCAACGAAGGAAAATCTTTGCAGAACCCCCCACCGTAGCTCAGTCCCACCGCCGTAGCTCAAGTGGTAGAGCGTTCGCCTGGCACACCGATAACCCAGGTTCGAATCCCGTGGTTAACTAAATAAAAAGTGGCCATTTTGACTGTCCATTTTAGCAGTATGATTGCTCTTGTGTTTCAATGTTGATTTAGGTCCTACCACTTGTTGGTTATCCCCGTCTGCTATATCGCCAAAGGTGGGAGTAAACGTTAAACATCAATGTTCGTTCAATTTTGCAGAAGAAATAAACATTCCTTGTGGCATTTTACCTTAGCCAACACGCAATGAAATACTTAAGGAATTCATAGGCGTAACACAAGTGTGGCCGGGTGCGTAACACAAGTGTGGCAGGGCCTTCCGCTTCTCCTGCATGGGATGCGTTTATTGTAAAGAGTGGAGTGCCAGTGTTAGCATTAGGGTTGTTTCAGCAAATCTTTAGTAAATCTTTTATAGTTGTGGTCCTGATTCTGCTCTTTGCAGTCCGCTGGATCCTATAATGACTAGATCTAACTGTTGAAATATTGTCCGTTATTAATTTTTTTTTTTTTAATAATTAAAATGAGTCTGAAGTCCTTTTTTTTCCTCGTCATTTTTACACTAGAACGTATGATTATAGAATAGTTTACTAATTCACATGGATCAGATGAAAACTATCGAATAGCATGTAAGTAGCTTTAAAACGCATTAAAATTCGATTACGTCACCTCGCGAGTCTAGCAAAGAGCTCCTTTATACAATAATTACATTTCACTCAATACCACAGGCACACAATACTCCCGCTTGGTTAATTGAATTAAATTCACAACTAGGCTATAGAGGACGCACCGCTGCGTTAATCTGTTGGGCCCATGTGCCTCTATTCTAAGGGAGATATTCCATTTACTGTCATAGCAGATTACCTATTGACGGTCGGACACGAAGGTTAGATTCAATTTTCTCCAATATTAGGACAACACGATTATGAATGTTTAACCGAATAGCCCTCTCTTATAACGTGAATTAGACATTGTTTTAGTATACATTTTTGCGCAATATTTATCCAGACCTCGGCCGGACACCCTTTAATCTCTCCTCTAGCTCTACGGTTACAGAATATTTTTTCTTTTATCTTGTCTTGCTGTCTGACAATCTGGGTACCATAATTATAGTCCCACAGTTTTCTTGCTTGACATTAGTGTCATGCCCCGTTTCCGTTAAAATGTCGTTTGTGTTTACGTTTTGGTCAGATGTATTAGTTCGTCCTTCAAGCAGACTGATGTTTCAGTGTACAAACATTTCCCTAAAATAATACGGAGCTGTCGTTTTCAGCTTTATGTTTGCATACATAAAAAGCAATCATAACACGTACACTAAAGGTTCTTTGCTTGTTTAATCTGCCGTCGGGACTAAATGTGAACATGTAGTATATTGAGACCATACATACTGTAGTCATTCTCGCGTTGCACGGCCGAACGCGCCTGCACACCCCCCCCCCCCCCCCCACACACACACACATACACACACAGACAGACACACACCCACATATATATTATACAGACAGAAACACACACACACATATATTATACACACACACACGCACATACCACCTCGCGTGTGATGAAAAGAAAAAAAGAGCAAGAGGATGTTATAACAAATTAAATTAATGATAGATTCACCGGCGAAAGAATGTGAACGGTGTCATATAAATCACATAAAACTTAAAAGGACACATTTTCTTGGCCTCAATTATCATTACGATGAGATTGCTCCAAAAACCGGATGCTGTAAGACGGATGAGACATGTTCTAGTGCAGCACGATTTCCTTCCTGACAGACCACTTGAATGCAGTATTGTTGTGTAAAACAAACCATGCAGCCACTGATTTTCCGCATGTCGACCAGTGATCGTAAAAATGGCGTTCTGTACATATTTATTGACTCAGCGCTGTCGGACTTTCTCTGGCCACGTCTAGTGATATACGAGAATGATAGAGACGAAAAACAGCCAAGAAAGACTAAGCAAACGTCATCTGCTTTTTAAAAAATATGTGTACGGCCCACACGGAGTTCCCGATGCAGCAGAACTATACAGAATGGAGGTAAACTCACAGAGACCATCGTATAATGTGTATCAAACATAGTCCAACATGTATCAAATATGAACACAAATCTTTTTTTTTCTGACTGAATTCCTCAGGACTGTATGGCGCAGGAGAAATCACTTTGATGTTTAGAGTAAAATAATATGCAAACTTAACAAACTGGCCCAGAGATGAGTGTGATTGGCTGTAGTAGTTTACTATGCAATGCATAGGGATGACGGTTGATCATAATAAGGAGGAGGAAGAGAGTGGTGGAGGAGATGTCCGCAGTGATGGTTGATGACGACGATGATGGTAATGGTGATAATAATTATGCTAATCTTTATAATAAAGCCAGATCCACCTGGTTGGAACATATTCACATATTTTTGCATCGGACACTGACACATGGTCATTCCGTCGATTCTCGAGGACCTTGCAAGAAATGTTCGAAAGTTGAAAGAGCAACACCTTACTGTCTCTATGCAAAATTATTATGTGATCATTATGTAGCAAAAAGACTGTTACGTTGAAACGCGCATGATGGTGCGTGTGAAATGCGCACGATAGTATGTCTGAAACGCGCACGATAGATCTAATAGTTTCGCTTTGCAAAGTATTCAATAATAGAGTGTATTTACCTTTGATTTGAGTTTGCATTGTTGTTAGGAGAGGCTTTGTATAACGTTGATGATTTTCGTTAGTCGATATTATTGGAGAATACTCTAGATCTGCTTGTTTACTATCGATCGAAGTTTCGGGATATTTGAGAACATTCTAGGACAGAAAGAATGTTGTATGACGTAAGTCAGTGATGACCGAAGTTTCATTGGATTGGTTGTAGTGCGTCATACTCGATCGTTCCACCGTGTTCTGGAGTAGAGAAAAACTATATATTCGATGCTCTGTTGTTGAGAGTGTTGTTAATAGTGAGTTGGAAAGTAAATAGTAGAGAGTGTTGTTGTAAAAAAGTGAAAAGGCGATTGTATGCAGTTGTTGATGTGTGCTGAATAAAAGTGGAAAACTTCATACGTCGACTCTGTGACTTGTATGCTGATTGAACGGGTTGCGTGGATAAACGAATCCGAGTTTACACCTATCAGGAAAATTCAAGCATTGGGGCTGAATCAAATACTGATAGAAAACACCAACATCGAATGAGTGTAACAAAGACAGAACAGGAGATTTGCTCGAAAAAGCAGTGACTTGATTTACATTCTACATCAATTCAAAGAATTAAAACAACAAAAAAAACAAAAAAAAAAAACACATAAAAATAAAAATCTTTGTTGTGATTTGACCGATTTGATCCTTATTGTCACGCTTGCTACAGTTTGCTGTCCCCAGTAATGTATAGAGTGGGCGATATTACAATATACTTTTTAAAAATTTTATCTTGAATGATTGATTACACACATTTTCAAGACATCTGCATCATTCCAAGATTCTGTGATTACCTATACATTCATGAAAAAAAATTATACTGCAGCCCTAAAACGGGTTTCTGTCAAACGTGCATGTAATAGGTTTAAATAAGTACACGCACAAAAAGGCAGATTTTGTTGTGGGCAAGCTTGTCTGTAGTGTGTGTGTGTGTGCGAGAGGGAGGGAGAGAGAAAGGTGTGTGTGTGTGTATGTATGTATGTCTGCCTGTGTCTGTGTATTTGTTTAAGCGTGAATTGTTCAGTGTTTATGTCGTTGTTGCTGCTGTTGCTGTTTAAAGGGCATGTTTAAATCCGTTGATTTTTCTATATCTGTATAGCTTTGCATATTGTCTACACAAAGGTAGAATCTGCCAATGACGATGCAGCTCTCTCTCTCTCTCTCTCTCTCTCTCTCTCTCTCTCTCTCTCTCTCACTCTCTCTCTCTCACACACACAAACACAAACGTGTTTTAATTAAGGACATTTCGACTATCGGATTAGTGCAACCAAGAGAATCATGCTGATAAAGCAGACATAATGAATTGTGCGGGCCATGCAGCTGGTGCAACGAAATGTGTGTGGGTGTGCGTGTGTGTGTGTGTGTGTGTGTGTGTGGGTGTGTGTGTGTGTGTGTGTGTGTGGTTAGGTAGAAACGACGTTACTCTGACATACACTTGAAACTCTACGTATTGTCTTTTGACGGCCCCGTTATTTTGACGTCAAAATAGTGTTCCGTTAGGGTTAGGGCTGTGTTAGGCTTAGGGTTATGTTAAGGGTTAGGGTTTGGGTTAGGGGTTAGTGTGTGTGTTTGTGTGTGTGGGTTTGTGTTATATATATAATTGTTAAAAGGAAAGTTCAAAGATTTTGTTCACTTTTGGCGAAAACGGGTTTACCCTAAAATTGGCATTGTTATTACATTAAACACCGATAAAGTGTGCTTTCCTTGCTCAAAACAATCGCCAAGTTTGAGTTTTTCATTTCGGTTCTGACACGAGTTATTTCCCCTGTTTTAACTGTACAGCCGTGTAACCTTTGACCCTAATTCTTTTGAGTGGACCACACGGCTTGAAGTGTGCGGCTTTGGAGTTTGGGGTAGGGCAGGGTCTATTTTATCAACCTAAGACGCAAAACCTTACGAGCAATTGTTTTAACGAGTTCTGTCTCTTACCGGCTTTGGTAGATGCTATTTTTAGCTCCAGAACGTTGCCTAGCCTTTGCTATCAATAGGCACAAAAACTACGGAATGTATTCATGTAAAAACATAACCATATTTTTGAAAGAGTTCTTTTTTGCTGTGAGCTTATTTTTTCCGTGGGGCAATCCTCATTGTGAATGCTAAAAGGATATGTCGAGGGGGCGTGGTCGAAGCGGGTTCCTTTGCCGTCATTATGTTTGTTTCTCGAGTTTTCTCTCCTTGTCTAATTCATTAAAGCCCGGGCGAATGCAACTGGTGCCACGAACTTTTTGTTATTGCGTATTGATTTTATTACGTCGGTTTCTTGATTTCTCTCTCAAACGTTAATTCATTTACTAGCACGCACAGTGTTCAGAACAATAAACTGAGACTTATCTGGAAATACTTTCAAATAGCCGTGGAGAATCAGAATGAGCAAAGTGTCGGTTAATTGCCTGTCTGTCGGTCGGATCCGTTGAACCGCGGAACGGATTTTGACCGAACTTCTTAGGAACATAGTATTAGTAGTAATCGCTTGCCTTCCGTCCCACAAAGGTCAAGGTCACTGGAGTCATTTTAGTTGTTAAACGCGTTTTGCTCAATATTTCAAAAACGGCTGAAGCGATTTTGTCGAGTTATAGTGTACAGATACTTCACATCATGGGCCATCCTTCAGTAGCAGCGCGGTTGTCGGTCAGTCAGTCCATCAATCGGTCCGTCGCTCCGAATTTCACTTTTTGTTCCCCTTATCTCAAGAATAACTGAACCGAAATTCATCATTTTTACTTTGCGGATACTTGAAATACTGCAAAAGTAAGCATGCTAGATTAATCGTGTTTGTTCTTTCTCAGAGATAAAGGTTATTGTGCTTCACCATTTTCTAAACACTGTTTGCGCTTTATCTAAGTATTTTGTATGAGCCGATTTGGATAAGGCACACAAAAAAACGTCTGTTTACGGAAACATAGGAAAAAAAATAGGGTCCGTAAATCGTTAACTTTTTTTTTGTTGTTTTTTTTTTTTTTTTTGGTTGTCTAAGCCCTTTTTACTTGGGTGCGATTTGTTTTGGCTTTTTCTTCTTTTTTTTCCATACTATCCCCCGCCCCCTTCCCCCTAAAAAAAAAAACAAAAAAAAAACACACAAAAAACCAACAACAACAACAACACAAGAAAAAAATGTTTAGGGTCGGCCAAAAACTTAGGGTCGGTCGGGACACCGTAAACAGACATTTTTTTCCTAAATGTTTGCATTCAGATAGTTCAGATTGTGGCCTATCATTCCATTCCATTCCATAAAGAGGGCAGACTCTGTGGACGCTTTTTCGCAGAAACCTGTAAACACATTTCTGTTCTTCTTGCTAAGCAGTAAGTTTAACTTTCTGGTTTCACATTATGTCATTCGCAAAAGTCAGCGTGAAAGTTCTGCATAAATGTTAGTTGTCCGGTCTGCCCGCTAGAACGTCTTGAGCGAAAGTGAAGAAGTAAAGGTGTTAAGTTCTAGGCCCCTACCCCGCTTGCCTCTCTCTCTCTCTCTCTCTCTCTCTCTCTCTCTCTCTCTCTCTCTCTCTCTCTCTCTCTCTCTCTCTCTCTCTCTCTCTCTCTCTCTCTCTCTCTCTCTCTCTCTCACTCTCTGTACGTGTTCGTCCACCTCCCTCCCACAAGGGCTGCGCTCATACCTGTTGTAGTGGAGAAATTTGTGCGCTTCACAAATAATTCATTCATTCATTAATTTATTAGTGTTTTACTTTTGCTTCGATAGGGTAAAGTCGAGTCACAGCATCGTCAAGAAGATTAACCTTTTATAAAATG